>RQTK01001082.1:151655-163486 GCA_003991915.1 Elysia chlorotica
GGGGAGGGTGCGGGGGGGGGGTAGTTGTAAGGGTGGTGGTCTACAAACAATCTGCTAGACTTTGTTTTTACTTGATATCAAAATGAGGTTAATTTTTCAAAAAGTCAGTGTAAATTAAGATAAATAGTTCAAATTTAAATGTGTACAGAAAATTAAAAAAAACAACAACTGTTAATCGAATACCGTTAGGTAAAATTTAGTATCTCACGCTAACCAAACTCCTCTATCTGCATCTGACTCTTTGTCCTTGTTCTGTCGTTCACAATCCATTTCTTTCTATAGCTCTTCGTCTCTGTTCCTACCCTCACTCCCTCTACTCCTTCACTTCATCTCGGTATCACTCTCTTTCTCTCTCTCTCTCTCTCTCTCTCTCTCTCTCTCACTCTCTTTCTCTCTCTCTCTCTCTCTCTCTCGCCTTCTTCCCCTTCTCTATCTCTCTATTACTCACCCCCCTCCCTCTCTCTCTCTCTCTCTCTCTCTCTCTCTCTCTCTCTCTCTCTCTCTCTCTCTCTTACTAGTCCTATACGCAATGTCTGGATTAGTTTCCTGCGGCGCATTGTTGTACGTTTTCTAATAAGACATTGTTTAATAACATCAAGTTTTCTCTATCAACAAAACAGCATTGAAGACTCGATTAAATTAAATCTAACAAAAGTTAATGGGATTTTTTGCAGCTTCAACCGTAATTGCAATGAATAAGAAGAACATAAACAGACCAAAATTTGATGTTTATCTGTATTGTATAGCATGGAGCTTAAAACTCAAATGAAGTCTGAGATTTATATTAAATTATAATCTGAATTAGTACGTGTATAAAATGTACGTGTGGTATTATAGTACTGCTTTATTTGTTTGGTGTATAATATGTGTAATTATAATTACGTGGGTTGTAATATTTATAAAGGTGTGGTGTGTGGCGTTTGTGATGTGTATTATATGCGCATGAACAGTAAATAATATTGCCTATACTTTGTACACGTGTAAAATTTTATAACGTATAACTATAAAAAGAAAAACAAAAAAATCATGATGAGTAAAACACATTTGTCTGTGGTCTGTCGTTATGTATGGGAATGTTTAAAACAACATGTGTGGTAAATGATAGTGTATATATATAAATGACAGTATAAATATAATTATATATATATATATATATATACTATCATTTACCACATATGCATGATATATATAATGTATAACTGTATAATATGTATATAAGTAGTGTATAATGATAATATACATGACATGCTGTGCATATTATTCGTTTAAGTATCATGTATAAAAACTAATGTCCACAATTATGCGCAGTGTAACGTATGTAACGTATGTAACGTATGTAACGTATGTAACGTATGTAACGTATGTAACGTATGTAACGTATGTAACGTATGTAATGTATGGATGAGAGCCGACTCCCGGATCCGATGATCCAATCATCCAGCCAGTATCCGTTGCGCAAGTCGTGGATTCTTCATGGATCAATGTCCCATAGAGTGCGAACACAGATGTAATCCAGTTGGACATGAAACCCAACTTAGCGGCGCACCTCACTCAAATAAATAAAATCGATATTAATCGATCGCGGGTGGGGGAGGGGGGGGTGATTTTTTCAATCAGGCGTGCATGGAAATCGAACCGTGGGTTTAGGACAGTAGTAGAGTTTCGGAGAAGGGAGGAAGATGGCTCGGAGGTTGACAATAGAGGGTTACTGGGTTAAAAAGACAGTTTAAATATCGTTGTTGTTGGTTTTTAATATTACTCATTGCAGTCTGTAGGTATCTTAGTCAGTCAGAGCTTTTGACTAAACAGCAAGAAGTTCGGGGTTTGAATTTAAACCGAGTCTTCCGTCTCTGTATGGGATTAATTAAGGAACGTATGAGATAACTCAACTTTCATAGGACGGTTTTTTAAGTCAATTTTCAAGGACATAGATAATAGAACAAAAAATGAGGAAGACAATATAATGTGTTCCGTATAACGCTATAGCCTCATTAGTTTTACAGGCTTTTACGTTTATTTTCCCGGATTTTCTTTCTTTTTAGGATGATGGGAAACGACGTTATCATCTCTAAAAGATAAAAATACAATATATATATAAAGTTCTGGATGAAAAGGTGAAAAAATGCGTGTATTCAACATGGGCTAAAAACCATCAATGACAAAAGAATTTTAATAGCGAATAAACGTCAGACACACCAGTTTTATTAATTTATTTGTCCAAAAGATTACAGCATTGGCAAGATTGTACATTATTGTATATCAAAGTCATTTGGCAGTAGGATAATTCAATGTTAATGCAATATAGTTTACAGTTATGCACAAGGGAAATAACAATACTCTCAAGAAACCCGGTTAGTTATTTCCCTTTACGATAATGAACTATGTAACATTACGGGTGACGTAGTGCAGGTTATTGTATATAGTTCTTTTGAAACAAAGAGCTACCCATCTAATAGTGTATTGTACGGTATTATACAAATTGATGCAACGAAAAAGATATCATCCAATTTGTGTGCATTGTCAATTAACATGGTTAATTCTATATACACTTCTTTCGTAGGTATAGACATTGCTAAAACTTCGAGTGTCTTGACTACGTCGCCAGTCATCAATAGTGTAAATAAGTTTTGTTTTGGAGAGTTTGGGGGAGAGTCTAAAGTAATAGGGCTGAACCAGCGACTTTCATACAAGCAGATGTGGAGTGAATCGTCGTAATTGGTAGAGCGTTGGTCTTCGAATCGAAAGATCCAAGTTTGGAAACCTACGATTAGTCAAAAATGTATTATGTTCCATCTCGTACACTACTTGTTAGATCGCTGACGTACAATTTTTAGATGTAAGTCCTGGGACCTGTCCACAAGCTGAAGACAAATAAAGGGAATACAAACACCTGGTACGTGTGTATGGCATGCACACGGTGTAATAAGTAAAGGGTTTAACTGTAAAACGAGGACTCTTTAAGTACAGGCGAAGTCACCAAATACTAAATAGACTGAAAAGTAACACATTTTCGCCTATTAAGGGTAACACTGATCTCTCAGTTATCATTGTTAAAGAATGATATCCAATCCAACACAGTTTTTTTTTTCTACAGCCTACTCAGTAACAATGTAAACTGACCCAACTGTACGAAATGGTACGTGTATAATAATTAAGATTACTTTGACTCTATATTTGCAAATGGTTGTTTTGTTCGATAGATTTGCCTGTTTTCTGGGAAGGCTTTTTACAAATGTGTTTTCCTTGTCCATTGAACTCCAAAGTACATATCCAAGAAGATTCGGTGGGTTTCGTTTCGTTCGCCTCCGTCTCTGTATGACGTTCTTCGGAAAAATAGTAAGGGCCCTGTTTTACCTATATTTAGTAAATGGGTCACTAGCGTTTTAGACAAAACCAATTGTTGAAATTGTTGTTCATGATGTGCTGTATTTAGGATATCATGTGCTGGCCCAAATCCATCTCGACCTTCTCGAGGTACAGGCTATATCTAGGGTTGGGTTGGGTTGGGTTCTTTTAACGTCCAACTGCAGCACTATATATGGACGTCTGACAATTTTATGTGCTGCCACACACGAGACAGGGCGGGGACTCTGTCTGAGACTTCTGTCTGAGCCGGTCACATTATACTGACACCCACCCAACCAGTAGGGAACGCAACAGCCAAGATTCGAACTCGGTACCTTTGGCGTCGGAAGCCGATGTTCTACCCCTGGACCACCGCGCCCCCATATATCTAGAATAGCCCCAAATTTAGTTGACCAATTTGAACAGACCAACTCTGGAATCATGACTGATGCTCCTCCAGCCCCAGTGCCAGTCTAGCCCATCCAACCATCCAAGCCAACCACTCTGGCTGGGTCCTATAGCACTGATTTGGCGGCCATGACCCCAAACTGTCCAGTTTGACTGAGCCTCATTTTCCCTGATCACGGGCATCCAACGCAATTTCAGGAACACGCAGTCGTCGTGATTAATGCAGTCAATACGATAGGTGAAGATTTTATCTGGAAAAAAATGATTGAGAAGGACGAAAGCCATGATGCAGTTCGTAAAACTTTGTTTTCCGATTAATCGGAAGAAGATTAAAAGTGATTCCGATGGTCTTGGTGGTTCCTAGGTTAGCATGCAAGCGTTTTGATTCCTTTAAGTTTCACACAGTCATAAGTAGCAGCAGCAGCAGCAGCAGTAGTAGTAATAGTAGTAGTAGTAGTAGTAGTAGTAGTAGTAGTAGTAGTAGTAGTAGTAGTAGTAGTAGTAGTAGTAGTAGTAGTAGTAGTAGTAGTAGTAGTAGTAGTAGTAGTAGTAGTAGTAGTAGTAGTAGTAGTAGTAGTAGTAGTAGTAGTAGTTTGTGGCTGTCCCTTTCTAACCTATTTTCACCTTATTCCCTCAGTCGCTCGCATCATTATTTGGTCCCTAGGTCTAGCTCCGTCTGTTAAAGCCTCTATAGTTGTTGGCCTGCTTCTCTGTATCATAATTCTATTATTTATTCTGGCTAACATGAATACTTCGGGATCCTATAGAGAAACTAGTTTGATCACGTTCTGTAATAAAAACAAGGACAGGTCAAACTCAGCAAAGTACGATTTCTCAGTCAAGGCAAGCCGTGTGTAAAGCCCTCTAAAAGGAGCTTTCATTTTTGTGAAAGCCGATGGCAGAGTGGTTAAGCACACTGGTCTTCGCCTTGGCAAGGCGATGGGTGCCGAGTAGAAGGTGCGGGTTCGATCCCCGACCATTTCATTTGTATAAAAATGTGTCTTTGTCTACTTGTCTTATCTGTTGGTCTAAGCTAGACCTAGGTTTGTGGCTGTCCCTTTCTAACCTATTTTCACCTTATTCCCTCAGTCGCTCGCATCATTATTTGGTCCCTAGGTCTAGCTCCGTCTGTTAAAGCCTCTATAGTTGTTGGCCTGCTTCTCTGTATCATAGTAGTAGTAGTAGTAGTAGTAGTAGTAGTAGATCTCTCTCTCTCTCTTTCTGTCCCGTTTTTTCCTCTAGAGATCCCTCTATGACTGTGTAAGATTTCCTGCGGTATTCTAGCAAAATTTCTGAGCGCGATAAGATTACCTTAGTACTGGGTCATACCTTATTAACCCTATCTTCTACTTATCACCTAAGAGGGCGAACTGGACCAAGTGGTAAAGCTTTGATCTGCCAATTGGGAGGCCCCTAGCTCAAACCCACGATCGCTCAAAATTGAATGTATTTTTTCAATTTCGTCCATGCTGAGTAGGTCGATGTGAGAATAATGTGACTGGCTTTGACAAGTGTCCTCGCCTCCAGAACTTTCTTCGCATAGACGGTGGCTAAAAAATTGTCACACATTAGTCTTATTAGCGCCCATCCATAATAGAGCATAAAATTAATAGTACCGGCGTTGGACATCAAAATAACCAATTAACCAACTTTGTCTGTCTGTCTGTCTATTTGTCTCTATAGTAGTAGTAGTAGTAGTAGTAGTAGTAGTAGTAGTAGTAGTAGTAGTAGTAGTAGTAGTAGTAGTAGTAGTAGTAGTAGTAGTAGTAGTAGTAGTAGTAGTAGTAGTAGTAGTAGTAGTAGTAGTAGTAGTAGTAGTAGTAGTAGTAGTAGTAGTAGTAGTAGTAGTAGCAGTAGTAGCAGTGATAGTAGTAGCAGTAGCAATAACTTCGATTTACAATTATTACAAGGGTATGGGTCTTGG
Organism: Elysia chlorotica; assembly: GCA_003991915.1. NCBI lineage: Eukaryota > Metazoa > Mollusca > Gastropoda > Plakobranchidae > Elysia > Elysia chlorotica. The sequence continues at coordinate 157,333 of RQTK01001082.1, forward strand.
AAGTTTTTTAAATCTGATAATTGGGGCATGCACATAACAATAACTTAAGATCTCTGTTGCGAATCAATCTTTTTCTGCCTATCGCCTTTATCTCCCTCTCTCTCTCTCATTCTCTCTCTGTCTCTCTCTCTCTCTCTCTCCCTTCCTTTCTCTTTTTCTCTCTATCTCCCTCCAGCCCCTCTCTTTTTCTCTCGGTTTTTTCTTTTCTGTCCCTATCTGTCGTCCCCCCCCCTCTCTTTCTCCCTATGTCTCTCTCTTGCCTCTCTCTCTCTCTCTCTCTCTCTCTCTCTCTCTCTCTCTCTCTCTCTTTCTCATTACCTTCTACTTACCGCACAATCTAGTAACTGTTGCGTCGACTCATGTAGCACAGGATCCAGGAACAACAGAAGAGCACGACTGACTTAAAAATGAAATTAAAAGAAAATAATAACATCAGACTGTAGTATTTCACTCACTTTGGTAGTGTGGTGGGGTGATTAGAGCACACGCCTTCTAACAATAAAGGTTAAGTTCCCAGCTCGATTCCCGATATGAGTCAGAATAGTATCACCCACAGAGACAGAAACCATGGTATCTTTGCGTGGCATCACGTTAAATCGTGAGAGGTCGTAAGTACAACGTCGAAGTATCTTACAACACGTCGCAAGCCTTTTATTCGCATATCTTACGACAAGTCGTAAGCTTAACATAACGTTGTACTCACAACCCAACATGTTAGTTTTAGGACCTGCCCAAAATAGAGCCTAGAAGAGATTGGACGTTCCGAAACCAATCAAATCAACCAAACAACCAACTAACCTACCAAACAGGACTTAATATGATTCAGAGATCTGGATAAAAATAGTCTGTTCTTTAATACGCCCCGTGTGTTTTCCAAAGAAAAGTACACCTTTACTGTAAAACAACAACAACAACAAACGTAAGAGTAGCTCGGTCGTCATAAAAAAAACAACCTTAAAACTACGCCCCTGTTCCTTTTGTCAAAGAAACTTTAATCTTTAACTCAAAGAGTTGTTAGATTCTACTTTAAAAAGTATCTCTGTTTTATTATAAATCTCAAAGTGTGTACATAAATTATATCTTCATCGCCATGTTATGATCCTCGAAATAATTATATCCCTGTTCACATAATTATGGGCGAGTGAGTAAATTTGTTTTTATAGCACGTCAGCACGGTAACAGCGTTATCGTGTCCATGGTGTCCTAAGACAGTTAATACATTAAATGACTTTTTTATGTCTCTGAAAAGAAAGCATAAAAATTGTGAGTAAAAAGGTTGGTTAAAAGTGAAGGGTACATACAGAAATTTAAAAGATCCAAGTGTAGGATTATCACGGTTACATTTTCTTATATATCTCTCTCTCCCTCTCTCTCTCTCTCTCTCTCTCTCTCTCTCTCTCTCTCTCTCTCTCTCCATCATAATGTTCCCCTGCCATCGCTCCCTCTTACCTGGAGGGGGGCGCGGTGGTCTAGGGGTAGAACATCAGCTTCTGACGCAAAATGTCTCGAGTTCGAATCCTGGCTGGGTCGGTGTCAGTATAATGTGATCGGCTGAGACAGGAGTCATGGTAGCCCTGCCCTGTCTCGTGTGTGGCAGCATTAAAAATTGTCAGACGTCCGTCTTGGGGCACGTCCACAATATAGCCTATATAGTGCTGCTGTTGGACGTTAAAACAACCCAACCCAAACCCCCTCTTACCTGGAACATTATAAGTAAGACAATGAGTCCGACCGTCATCCGGTTGTAGAAAAACTTGTTGAAGATGACGTTATAACAGCCCTGCGGTGGAGGAGTACGTGGGTGGCCACATTTATTCGGATTCTTGGATTATAGTGATTACAATAAGTGTGTATAACAGAGAAATATAATTGACTATATGTGGTTGTATGAGAGATAGATTACAATAGACGATAAAAACCAGTATATTCAACTAACTTTAACCACAATTATTCGGGTTCCTAGTTCATTAAGCTCGCATTTACCGCGTGCAACAAGAAAATACGAGTGATTGTATGTGCCTTTTGATTCTGCTGGACGATAGAAACCAAAGTATTGAACCAACTATGAACATAACAATTTGGATTCCTGGTGTATCTAGTGTCGTTATTAGCGCGTGTAACAGGAAAATGGAAGTGAATATATGAGATTTTATATAAGATAAATTATGGTGGACGATAAAAATCGACTTCTAGAATAAACCTTGACCACAATTATTCGGGTTTCTTGTTTATTGAGTTCGTAATAAGCGCTTGTAACAGAAATATATATTGATACTATGCGAGATAGATTTTAGTGAATGATAGAAAAAACAATAATATGAATTATAATTTATTTGATTGTAGGTTACCATCTAACAATGGGGCAACATATTAGTTGGTATTATAGGCCCGCATATGCGTGATGCGCGGCTTCGTGCCCCACTTTTCTTCTCCCAAGTAACATTCAAGTTGCGCCGTGCTGTGTGACGCCACTGAGCCATCTAGTGACATTTATAGAAATCTGTGGTTTTCACTAAATCTTTCAAGTAAATAGAAATGTTTAGGTCATAAAGACTTTGAAATATTATAGATTTAAACTTATAATTAATTCTTTGGCGCAACAGCAGCCAGTGCAGTTTTTTTAATACTGGTGTAATTGACTCTCATTTATTATTCTTTTTAACTAGTCTAGCAGCGTTGTACTGGATTTTCTGCAGTTGATTCCATTTAGTTTCTGTGGTTGCGACTAATATAGCGTTACAATAATCTAGCTTAGAGAAAATTAAGGAACATACAAGTTTGTTGGCACTTTCTGTATTTAAATAATGTCTTATTTGCGAAATTCGTCGTAATTACAGATAGCAGATTTTTCTGATATAAGAGATTTGATGATCGAAAGTGAGATTTGAATTCATTAACATGCCTAACATAATGTTTGACTTTATGTAAAATAATGAGCTCTTCTAGACATATGTTTGGAGAGGATAAATTTATGGACTTAAGTTTATTGGGGGTGTTTATGGAAATGATCTCTGTCTTTTCTTTGTTGAGTTTTAAATTGTTAAATATGATTCGGGCTGAAATATTTTTTATACATGTATGTATATATATGGAGAGAATTTATAAGGGAGGGAAGCCATTCTATCTTAACAGATTTGTGGAGCTGAGTGTCATCAGCATAATGGTGGCAATTAAAATTGTGATGAACCAAAACGAGAGAAAGTGTTTGAAAGTATGGAGAAAACAGGGTGGGGCCCAACAAAGAGCCTTGAGAGACACGAAATTTCATAGAACTTCGCTCAGACAGAACCCCACCCGTCCCTGGTGCTTACTCTCTCAGTTCTCTGATATAGCTATGAATAAACAAACCATTTCAAGGACTTGCCCTTGATTACCAAAGACGTTTCAAGTCGTTTCATTAAAATTTCATAATCTAATGTGTCGAAGGCAGCGAATTTATAAGCAAAGCAATACCAACCAAGCAGGCAAAACAAAACAAAAAGAAACCAACCAACCAGCTAACCAACCAACTAACCAAGCAAGCAATGCGATTGACCCACTTTGATCATGTTGTTGTTCCGAGGGTGAGCTCTCCCCTTGGAGGCGCAGGTCAGGTCATTTACGGGGCCCTTACAACACACGATCGGCGTCTGCAGGATGACCGTACGGCCCCTTATCTTGGTGGGAGGCCAGTACTCCAGGCCTCTAAAGTCCTTATAGCTGTTCACCCCGCAACACTCGAACTGTTGAAACGTTTATAAGTATATATAGATAAATAGATAAAGATAGATACAGAGGTAACAATTTCTATAGAGATAGACAGAGATAGATAGATAGATAGATAGATAGATAGATAGATAGATAGATAGATAGATAGATAGATAGATAGATAGATAGATAGATAGATAGATAGATAGATAGATAGATAGATAGATAGATAGATAGATAGATAGATAGATAGATAGATAGATAAAAGGAGACACAGCAGGTAACAATTTCCATATAGTATTGTCACTGTTCAACTTTGATAAATATATCGCCGTCTTTTAGAAAGCTCAGCATGCGCTATGGTCTAACAAATGTTGAAAAGTAAACAGACGGTCAAAAGTCCTTATAGCTATAAAGCTATTCGCTCTGCAGAACTCTAAGCGTGTGTGTGGGAGGGGGGGGGTAGTAGATCTAGCAAATGTATGATGTCAGACATGAACTTTCAGTTATCTGAGGAAGCTAGATGAACTCAAGAATATATTATTATGGTTTGGTTTGGACTGTGGAACAGCAGACATTTAAAAGAGATCAACGATAATATTTTTATGAGCTTCATGCCAGAACGCAATACATGTAATAATAACTATTTGGGTTGGCCAATCCCCTGAAGTCTTTATAGCTGTTCAGACCGCAACGCTCTAAATGTGGGGCCGTGGATATTTCATAAGTTCAGAAAACCATGAACCTTCAATTATCAAATCTAAGGGAGCTAAACACTAAAATATTTTCCGATTATGGGATTGTAGATCTTTAATAATAATACATGGCTTTTATATAGCGCAACACCCAAAAAAATGCCTTTAATGAGATCAAACATGAATTTTCAATTATATGAGGAAGTTAATGCAAAATTATATTATTGCGGGTTGATTTGGCGCCGATTTAGCCAAGACTCCGAAGTGTTTATATATAAATAAATAAATTTGGGAGAGTAGATTAATTTCAATAGGTCAGATATAGACTTTCAATTATTTGAGGAAGTAGATTCCAAAAATGTATTACTGAGGGTTCGTTTGGCCAAGTCTTCGAATTTTCTTTAGCTGTTTACCCCGCATCATTCGAATTCGAACTTAAGAATCGTAGATGTTTAATGAGCTCAGATGTAAACGTTTAAATATCCTACAAAACTAAATACAAAAAATGAATTACTGGGAGTTGGTTTGGCCAAACGTTGCACTCCGCATAGATATTTACCCCGCAGAACTCGAATAATGTGATTGTAGATCTAGATATTAAATGGAATCAAACGCGAACTGACAATTATCCGAGGAATCAAGGTTGCAGATCTATAATGAGGTCAAATGTGCACTTTCAATAATTAGAGGAAGTTAAATGGAAAATGTCTTACTGAGTGTTAGTTTGGTTTCATTGGTGTGACAACGACAACATTCTCAACTAGGCTTTATTTATAAAGAACTAGGGAGCTCCGCTTTGTGAGATTAGTGCTCTACCATTTGCACCAGTTCTATCCGCCTCCATAGCTTTCCAGCGATGCCAAAAATTAATGCAATGACTACGGCAAAGCAGAGATGCCAACCTGTCGCTCAAAAGCCGATCTATTTTTTACACCTGTTTGGCTAGAACTGTACTCAATGAAGTCTGTTCAGACTGGAAGCCGTGCTAAGGTAACATTAATTTCATAAACGCATAATTATAATTATTCTAGGCATTACAAAGAACTAGGTTAGTGGTTTGCTATTAGGCCTGCTGAGATGATGCTTGAATCGCCGAGAACACGCCACTCGTTGGCTGAGCCTTCGAGGTTGCGGTTTTCATATTCTACCTCTGTTAGAAAGGTACCACACTTTAATAATTGCCATTGCTTTTTATGATGGTAGTAGCATTAGTTATATCGTATGGCTACACTTCCATAAAAATATTAGGTCTGTCCCTCCAAAATGTTTTACTATGGCGTGTTAGTATTATTGGCCATATTTTGCGCAGAGATAAAGATATACCAGCGAACAAGGCCATGGAGTTATACTTCACCCGCTTCCAAAAGGGATTTAGGCGAAGACCAACTAAAACCCTACCAGTGATCCTCAACAAAGACCTATGACGCACCCACAATCTTTCACTGAAAACGACTCAAGACTTGAACCACATACGTTCACTAGCACAGGAACGTGATCAGTGGAGATCATTCACCAAGCACATTGCAGAGATTGCCGAGGCGTGCCGATCTGATGACCAGGATGCAAAAGGCATTTAAGTAAAAAAAAAGTAGTATTATTGAAGTAAACAGACTTGTGCGACATGAAGCTCGACTTACGTACGCCATGATGCGGTCCCAGCGTCGCGAGGCGCTGTTTACGGTATGAATGTCGACGCCGTGATATTTCTCTAGGCTGTCCAGCATTTCCTGCTTGAAAATCTGTCGACCCAGAAGTATTATTATATAGAACTA
>RQTK01001083.1:7331-24881 GCA_003991915.1 Elysia chlorotica
CAGAGAGAAAGAGAGAAAGAGAGAGAGAGAGAGAGAGAGAGAGAGAGAGAGAGAAAGAGAGAGAGAATTTATATCACTACCAAAGTAGAAATAGATCATTTCTCATTATTTTATTGTAGGCTGAGTAGGCTGCACAAAAATTACTCTCTAAGTTTAAATCTGAACTAACTCTCGCAATTATTTATGAGAGATACACAACTGTTATACTTGTTACACTAAACACCGCTCACTCTGATCATTTCGGTGACGGGGCTTGTTCTTAAAAGGTGGCTTCGTCCAAACCCCATCTTAACCACAAGCTTTAATGGTGATGATTTATCAATACATCAAGGTTTTAATCTTAGCTTTTTGAGAGTCACCCGCCTACTGAATACTCTTTGGAGGGCCAGGGAGTGTTTTTCACTCAATCAAAAAACAAAACAACAACAGTAATCCTCTACATAGAAATACAACGCCAATCTTGACATCACATCCTCATTTGTGATCATTTGTACATACGCTGATGTCTAATCGGTAATCCTAGCTTTAATTTGGATTTGGAATCTCCAGCTCTCACATAATAATTATTGACGCTTTCCAAAGAGCGTCATTTTTCTTGCAAGCTAAAAATCTTAATATCCGTTTCAGAATAGTGCAATACACGTCTTGACAAAACATCCTAATTTTGGATTAGTTATCTATGCACAAAGACTTAATCCTCATATTTCAGAGGAATTTCCCGTTCACTGAATAATGCGCGCTAAAAATAGAAGTTCTCCAAACAACAATGCAATATCCGTCTTGACAATACTTCGTCATTTCGGTTTTGTAATCTAAACATTTGGGAGTTTTACCGAAAACTTAATACGCTTTTGAATAGGGTGTCTTTCTTGCAAGTTTGAAATAGTAATTCTTTACAGATTGGTACAACGCAAATCTTTACAGCTATTTTTCATTGGGTATTATTTGGCAACAAATCGATATCAAGTTCTCGTCTTAACATTTTGAAAATTTCGCCTCACTAACTCCGTTTTTCGAAGAGGGTGTTGTTGAGTTGAGTTGTTGAGTTGGTTTAACGTCCAACCTCAGCAATATATAGGCTTTATTGTGGACGGACTCCAAGACTACGTCTGACAATTGTATGTGTGTCACACACGAGACAGGGCGGGGATCCATCTCAGCTTTCGGTCACATTAAACTGACACCGACCCAACACATAGGGAGCGAAATCGCCAGGGCTCAAACCGGAGTTTTTGCGTCGGAAGCCGATTTTCTACCCCAGGGCCACTGCACCCCCCCCCCTCTCGAATAGGGTGTCTCTCTTGCAAGCTTTAACTGCAATCCCCAGAAAAGCCTGCCTCATCTTTCCACTTAAAATCTTTGATCTTTGGTAACACCGCACTTTCATATTTTGTCACTCACTACGTAAAAACCTTGCTATGACAGCTTTGTTTAATCAGTGCGGGAAAATTGAATTTCTTGCCGAGGTAAACCTTGCCAACCCCTACACGCTCGAACCGTATAACAAACCTCGTCCTAACCGTAATTGGATCTTATGCAAGGAAAGCCGCTTTCATTTTCCTTTGCTGATTTTGGCAGTTTATTTATATCGAGGCAAAAATCAGGTCGCCATTTTTCTCAGACAGTTTTTTGACTGGTCCTGACAAAGTCATTGGTAGATGTCTGTACAATGTGACCAACTGTCAGACATCAGTATTGGGGTCCGTCCATGATATAGTCTATATAGGTCTGGCGTTTGACGTTAAACCAACTCAAATCTTGCCACCAACCCCGCGTAAAAGCAAATCATTCCCGCCACCTGTTTGTTTGTGTGTAGGGCCGCCTCCATCAATTGGTATGCCAAATTCCAACCCTGTCTGCGGTGGTCCTAGGGTAGAACATCGGAATCCGACGCAAAAAGTCAGGGTTCGAGCCTTGGCGATTGCGCTCCCTACTGGTTGGGTCGGTGTCAGTATAATATGACCAACTAAGACAGGAGTCATGGTATCCCCGCCCTGTCTCGTGTGAGGCAGCACATATAATTGTCAGACGTCAGTCCTGGAGCCCGTGCACGATATAGTCTATATAGTGCTGACGTTGGACGTTAAACCAACTCAACTCTTGCCTATCCCCCACATGATAGCGACTCATTCACCCCACCTCTTTCGATGCAAAAGGTCCCGAGTTCGAATCCTGGCTTTTGCTTTCTCTACTGGTTGGTCGGTGTCAGTATAATGTGACGTTAAACCAACGCAACCAACCAACCAAACAACCCCACCTCTTTGTCTGTCTATGTTTAGGGTCGCCCCCATCAATTATTTGGTTCCTGATTCCACCCCTATCTGAGATGTAGAGAAACGATGCATCAGTCTTCAAGATAAAACAGGCATCGAATACACTTGATAAAACTAAAATCACGGATTTCGATTAGTTCGATTAGAGAATTCTAAAAAATTGATAAAACTAGGTAACACAACTCATAGATTGTCTGTTTGAAGGAGAAAAAAAAACATGGCGTATTGACAAATGCATGAATAATTTGGTTAATTCTCCGTTTTTATTCAAAGTTTGTTAAGCGCATAGAGAAGGGTGGTTGTGTGCCGTCAATTATTTTCCACGTCTATCTTAGGTGTAGGAAAATGAAACGATACATCAGTCCGTATGATAAAATGGACGGAGAAAGATTGTTATAAAGCTAGTCAAAGTGTGAATTCCCCCTATAAGACTGCTCTGCCCTCTTTCTGCCTCTCTCTCTCTATCTGCAACTCTCTCTATCTCTCTCTCCCTTTCTCTTTCTTTCTTTCTCTCTCTCTTCCTCCCTCTATATATTTGTATTTTTCCTCCCCCTATTAATTCCTATATCTCTCTAACTCTATCCCTCACTCTTCCCTATATCTCTATCTCTCCATCTCTCCCCCATCCCTCTTCCTTTCTCTTATCCCAAGTCAGACACCAGTCCATGCACTCACCAAATCACGCGCCACCGCTCCCTAAAACCCTACACCAGCACCGCAACATTCTACCTACGGTACCCCTCCTCCCTCCTCCCACTTTTTACCTCCCACTTTTCACCTCCCACTTTTCACCTGGACCTACAATGCACCTGACTGGTCGAGACAAATCATCTAATGAACCGGCAGCCACTTATGGGTTTTCCCGCATTAGCGCTAGATCTAGATTATCGCTAGATTTCATCTTCACTTCTTCAATCTTCAGTAGGTCCTACCAGTATAGTAGGTATATATCCAGAACCAACTTCGCTAGCACAGCTGTTTGAAGGAATTTTTCGGAGGTAACATAATGGCTGTTATGATAATATTGTTGTCGTGAAAGAAATGTTTATAATAGAAATATACTTTATAGTGTTTAATAATTAAACAAGAAGCTGAATTCAACGCTTATACAATCATGATTGTGCTAGTTAGGCTGTGTAGGAAAGCATTAGGCCCTACTGTTATGGATAATATTGCTCACATTGTGATAATGGATAATACATAACCTTAAACTGTTATTAAAACTAAAATTTAAAGTTGGATCATAATAACGCTTTTAGCAAGCAATGTGTAGAAAATCTACGACAGGAAAGTTAAAACTGTGATAGTGTAATATTATTATACTACATAACATCTGTTATAGCTTATCTGGCACGGAAGTATAACATAAGTTTACTGCAAGTAGTAAAACTAATTTGCTTATATTGTGATACAGAAAAAAGACCTTTCGTAGCAACTTATTAGTGGAAAAAGTAGATCTTGATTACGTCGTTTTTAAGGCAGCGTTTATATAGTTTACTGCAAGTTGTTAAACTAATTCGCTCATATTGTGATACTGGTACGGAAAAAAGAACACTTTTTAGCACTTAGTAGAAAAACGTAGATCTCAATTCTATGTCTTTCTTAAGGCAGGGTTTATATAGTTTACTGCAAGTTGTTAAACTAATTCGCTCATTTTACGATACATAAACAAAGAACATTTTAGCACTAATTAGTAGAATAAACGTCTATCTTTATTCTAGGCCGTTTTAAGGCAGTGTTCAGATAGTTTTTTTGCATATAGTCACTCTATAAAATTAATATGTTGACATTGAGATATGGAAAGAGAGAGAGAGTAAAAAATTTTTATGTTTACATTTTTACTAGATACTCAGTGTAAAAAAAATATTATTATTATTGGAAAAATTGAAGAGTTGAATACTAAAGTACTTGCAACGAAGTGGGAAGATTCTTTACTGCAAGTAATAAAAGCAATACATTATTTCATATTGTTCTACGGAAAGAAAGAAAACTTTTTAGCACCAAATAGTAGTTAAACACATATCTAAATCCAACACTATTACCATAACTTTGTGCACTGTGATTTTAAAAGAGAATTAAAACATTAAATTTTTAGAAGTCACAAAATGCAAACCATAGAACTAAACATCACGTTCCTAGTTAATCTTTATAGGACAGCTTTACTGTTGGAAATAATGAGGCTCATATTTTAATAGTGAAAGAGAAATAAGTATGATAACCTTTGAGCTGGCGAGGAGCGCTGAAATAATTATGATAACCTTTGAGCTGGCGAGGCACGCTGGTCCTGGGGTAGAATATCGGCTTCCGTCGCAAAAGGTCCAGGTTCGAGCATTGACGATTTCGCTCCCTACTGGTTCTGTCGGTGTCATTATATGAATCATGGTATTTCCGTTCTGTCCCGTGTGTGGCAGCACATAAAATTGTCAGATGTCTGTCGTGGGGTCCATTCACAATACAGCCTGTATAGTGCTGGTGTTGGACGTTAAATCCACTCAACTCAGCTCAACCTTTTAGCTGTAATAACCACTAAAACATGATGAACAATTCGCCTCTAACATGATAAACACTGTGGCGAAACTTTACCTCTGGAAATTCTAATTGGGTGTTGATGGATGGAAACAGTTTTTAACAGTGGTAACACTAGAAAAAAAAAGTTCATATAACGCCCCTGGGAAAGGGCTATGGGGAAAAGTTTACAGCACGAAATGTCCAAATTTAGGTAGGAGAAAAACATTCTCAAAGTGTAACAGTGAAAGACACCTAAACATGAACTTGCTTATAACGCCTCTAGCTAGATCTACACACTGTGAGAAATCGCTCACTGCAAGAAATCCTAAAACTGTGACTGTGGAAGAGAGATATCTTTTTAACTGCGATCAGCTCCAAGATCAACTCTAAGAGCTAAAGCTTAATATTTCTTTTTAGCTAGGCTCTGTGGGGAGTTATAATTACACAGCATGAAATGTCAAACCTGTGATTAAAAAAATAGAAACGCTTACATTGTGATGATGAAAATAGAGATATTATTGTGTCAGAAACACTAAAAGATAAAGTCAGTTAGGCGGTGTGGTGGGAAAAATTACTGCAGGAAATTCTAACATTGTGATAACTTTTTGACTGTGTTTGAAGCCCACATTGTGATAATAGATGAAAGATAGCTTTTTAACTGTAACACCAACACATAAAATTTAATATAACGCCTCAAGTTTGATACTGAGGGAAAAGTTTATTGCAGGAAATTCTAACATTGTGGTAGTGAAAGACACATAACGTTTTGACTGTGGTGCATGCTTATATTGTGATAATAGAAGAAAGTTAGTTTTTTTTAACTATAAGTAACTCAAAGCATACAGTTTTATATCACGCCTCTAGTTAGGTGGTGTGTTGAAAGTTTACTACAGGAAATTCTAACATTGTGATAGTGGAAGAGGCATAACGTTTTTACTGTGCTTCATGATCACATTGTGTTAATAGAAAAAAGAGAACTTTTTAACTATAAGTAACACCAACACATAAAAGTTAATACTACCCCTCAAGTTTGATACTGAGGGAAAGTTAACTGCAGGAAATTCTAAAACTGCGATAGTGGAAAAAAAAAAACCTTTTTAACTGTGTCTATCACTAAAAGAAAGGTATATACCAAATCGTCATCAAGGTATGATTGGCAAAGTTACTGCGCATTTATTCATATAATATTTTTACAGAGAGAAAACTGTAGATCAGTGCCTAGAAAAAGCACAATCTTGCACTAGTTTACACGACTCTGATAATCATATACAATAGTATCAAAAAAGTTTCTTAGTAGTGCACATGACTGACGAGTAAGAGGTTTGTGGTTGGAATTTTGTGCTTCCGATCTGTGTTCGAATCTTTTGTAAACTTCAAGGAAGTAAAGAGAAGCTGATATAACACGACTGCCGGCTGACGATGGTGAGTAAGTGAGTGACTTAATGAGTAAGTGAGTGACTTAATAAGTGAGTGAATAAATGATTGAGTGAGTGGGTGATTGAGTGAGTGAGTTGCTAGATGAGTGAATGAGTGAGTCATTGAGTGAGTGAGTGAGTGAATAAATGAATGAGCGAGTGGGGGATTGAGTGAGTGAAAGGCTAGATGAGTGAATGAGTGACTTAGTAGTGAATGCGTGAGTAAGTGGGTGATTGAGTGAGTGAGTTGCTAGATGAGTGAATGAGTGAGTCATTGAGTGAGTGAGTGAGTGAATAAATGAATGAGCGAGTGGGGGATTGAGTGAGTGAAAGGCTAGATGAGTGAGTGAGTGACTTAGTTGTGAATGAGTGAGTAAGTGACTGACTTAATGAGTGAGTGAGTGAGTGAATGGGTGGGTGAGTAGTGAATGTGTTAGTGAGTAAGTGAGTGAGTAAGTGGCTAGATGAATGAGTGAATGACTTAGTAGTGAATGAGTGAGTGAGTGGATATCGGGTGTATTGTGGACGGGTCTTGAGACTGAGGTATGACAATTTTATGTGTTGCCACACAGCCCATGCCTCACCAATTATAAATTTTGTACCCAGATAAATTGATGAAACAGTTTTTCCCAAAACAATACCTTGAAATTACTGCTGTAAAATTATAATAAAAAAACTATTCTTCTTTCATGATTTAAACGGACACTCAAAAGAAAGGTGTCTGCCCTGCATGCATTATGCGTAGTGATTGAATAACTTTAGCATCTTTTCATCACTTTCATAAATTATTTTCTTCATCGAAGTAAGTCAATGCCTTACTTAAATGTTAACGAATTTCACTTTTAGACATCCCCTCTTTTTAGATCTAAAATTGACAGATCTAAGGAAATTTACCCAATGCCCTTTTACTTTGGCCTCAGTTACGTAGCCATTGAGAAATTTGGTCTATAACGGCATCAATTACCTGGCATGTAAAGCTGCTAGACAACTCACTCTCAAGCCGTCTTTGTTTTATGTGCTTGCTATTTTAAATGAAGTTAGATCACTGGTGCACTGAGACAATGCAAAGTGCTCGCGTTTCTACATGGGTTGCCAAATTGGACTTGACATCGTCTTTTCTTGTAGTGCAGTACCGTTAAACACATGACTGGACTTTTTTTTTTAGCCTAATGGGTTTCTTTTCCGAGAAAGGGCGCCCAAGACTAGGAAAAAAAAATCTCCTTTGATGGTTTTCGGGGAAAGTTAGAGCAAAGCCGTCAAGCTTACAACTTGTCGTTACAAAAAACGATGCAAAAGGCATATGAAGAATCGTAAGGTAGGTCGATGTTGTAATTTTGCCATCTATTTCTGAAATATTTGGTTTATACAGCTGAGTAATGCGTAGTAGAAATTAAACATTTTCTTTTCTAGGTTATATGCCCAACGTTTCATTCATTTAGCGAATAATTATGCCAATTGGTTTCACTATAATCAAGATAGAAATTGTGTGCGCATGGAAAAGCTATAATAAACAGTTAGAATACTAGTTTATAAGTAGATCACTAAAAGATGTTTGTTATAAAAATTATTTTATTAAGTTGAACCACTGCAGATACCATGTTACGAATAAAAACAATATTTCTTTAGCAATGACACATACATGGTATCGTTAATTAAGTTATCAGGTTATCCAAAGGCATTTTTATGAACAATTGAAATATTATGTTCAGTTATTAAAGGTATTATTCATGACCTATTAACTTATTAAAAACAATGACACATATTTTTTAATGAACATGGACTCTCAAATTATTGTTATACGAATTAGGCTATTGAGTATTACAATAACATATATTTTATATAATTATAACAATTACTCTATAAAGAGTTTAACAATGGCAAATAGTTGTTATAAACATTGAGCAATGGAATTGTATTGTAAAAATAAATTGTTGTTATCTGTCGACTGAACATTGCTATGGCCTTAAGCAACGTTTCTTTGTTGTTCTTTTTGTGTTGTTGTTTATTTTTATCTCAAAAGTAGCGAAAATGAACTAATATACCAAAACCTTAGGACATTGGTGAAAAAAAGGATTTTTCGGGTAAATCCGGAGAAGTAAATCTAACCAAAAGTAACAAGCTTTTTTTTTCAATGTTGAGATATTATTATATCTCAAGGTTACACGACGGCTAAGCTTTAAGGAAAATTTTTAATCTTAATGTGAAGGTTCAATGTAAATTTATATAGACTTTACATTGTCTAAAGTTAGTTCTATTCCCGTGCAAAAAGATGTTTAAAAACGTATTCTGTCTTTAATGGTGGGATATAATTATATATTCAAGGTTTGACTACGGCTAAGCTGTAAATACAATTTTTAATCTTTATGTGAAGGTGCTATGTACATGTATATAAACTTTAGATTGTCTAAAGTTAGTTCTACTCCCGTTAAAAAAGATGTTTAAAAATGGAGTGTGTCTTCTACGTTGAGATATATTCAAGGTTTCACTACGACTAAGCCGTAAGTAAATTTCTAATATTAATGTGAAGGTGCTACTTTTGTTAAAATATATATATATACTATTTTTGACTTGTCTCTGTTTAATGTTTAAAGTTATTCTCTGTGCGTAGGTAAAGAAAATCTTTAGATCAGTGCATAGGAAAAGCACAATCTCACACTAGTTTACATGACTCAAAGAATCATATAGAAGAGTGTGAAAAAACGTTTTCTAGTAGTGTCCAGTACTAACAAGTGAGGGGTTCGTCGTTTGAAGATCCACTTTTATCCCAGATCTTTGTTTGATTATTTTGGAAACTTCAAGGACGTAAAGCCAAACAGATATCACACGAGCGCCCGCTAACAATGGTGAGTAAGTGAGTAAGTAAGTGAGTGAGTGAGTGAGTGAGTGAATGAGTGAATGAGTGAATGAGTGAATGAGTGAATGAGTGAGTCAGTGAGTGAGTTATTGAGTGGATGACTTAGTGATTTGGTGAGTGAATAAGCGAACGGGCGAGTGAGTAAGTGAGTGAGTGGGTGGGTGACAGAGAAAAAGAGAGGATGAAGACAAAGAGAGAGAGAGAGAGAGAGAGAGAAATATCGATGTTGCTGCTCCCAATGTTGCTCTGTTGTTGTTATTGTTATTGTTGTTATAAGTATCAACAGTTAAAAGGCCATATAAAAATATGAGTAGTGTGCACAATCTATCATTTTTGAGACCCCCGAAATAAGCACTGTAAATAATTTATTGTTTAAAACCACCCCATTCTGTCAGAGCTCTAGGCCTATAACACTGTTGCACTTTTAACATCCTCTAGATCTATCAGTAGAAGCCGTACAAATAATTTATTATGATGTTGAAAGATACGTCGCAGGCTTAAGGCTACACGACCAGCAAAACAATTTTCTTGAGTTACAGCTCACTTATGAGTTGATTTGAGTTGAGTTGGTTGAACGTCAAACATAAGCGTTATATGGGGTGTATTGTTGATGGGCCTTGAGACTGACGTCTGACAATTTTATGTGCTGCTTCACATGAAGTTGTGCGGGGACACCATGACTCCTGTCCCAGCCGTAAAAAATGAGAAAGCCAGCTTCGAGAAACGACGTTACTTTGGTTTTGAACACTTTTAAAGATTAGATAAGATTCATCCCATAGATATGCAACTTGATTTGAAAATGAAAAAGGTCAATATACATTATTGCAAAATGTTTAGAGGGCTGTAGCTCAAAACTTATTTTATCGACTTGTGCCTGATTCACGCTCGTTGCCTCACCGATTATAAAAACTTTAAAAAACAGTTAAAACTGTTTTTCCCAAATACTTGAAAACTACTGCTGTAAAATTCTACTACAGAACTTTTCTTCCTTCACGATTAAAACGGACACTGGAAAGAAACGTCTCTGCCTTGCATTATGCGTAGTGATTAAATATGTTTGGTATTTTGCTCATCACTTTCGGTATTTTTTTGTTTTGTTTTATCGAAGTTTTTCAAGTCCTTGTTTAACGACTTTCACTTTTACACCCCCCCCCCTCTTTTTAGATCTAAAATTGAAAGATCTAAGGAAATTTACCCAATACCTTTTTACTTTGGCCTCACTTACGTAGCCATTGAGAAATGTGGCCTAACACGGCATCAATTACCTGGCATGTAAAGCTCCAAGACAGCTCACTCTCAAGCCGCCTTTGTTCTATGTGCTTGCTATTTTAAATTGAGTTAGAACAGTGATGCACTGAGACAATGCAAAGTGCTCGCGTTTCTGCACGGCTTGCCAAATTGGACTTGACACAGTCTTTTCTTGTAGTGCAGTACCGTTAAACACACGACTTAACCTTTTTTCGGCCTAATGGATTTCTTTTCTGAGAAATTGCGTCCAAGACTAGGAAAAATCCCTCTGATGTTTTTCCGAAGATTTAAGAACAAAGTTGTGAAGCTTACAACTCGTCGTTACAATACGATGAAAAAGGCATAATTATGATGAAATAGGACAAATGAATCTCCACCCCCACCCCACCCCCCCAAAAAAAACACACAAAAAAACACTCAACAACACACATACACACGCACTCACAGACACTTTTCCCCCCAACAACGATGACGGTGTAAAGATCTAGAGCACAACGTTCATCGTGTAGACAGGTGCACTAAATCATTTACACACGTTTAAGTATAATTGGTTTAACGTCCAAAATCAGCACTATATAGGCTTTATTGTGAACGGGCCTCAAGACTGGCGTCTGACAATTTTATCTGCAGCCACACATTCGAGAAAGGGCGGGGATACGGTTAACTTCTGTTTCAGTCGGTTAAATTAAACTGGTACCAACCCAAACAGTTACAGGGGACGAAATCGAGGCCATACATAATTTATTTGTCGATCGAGGGATTCGAACCGTGGACCTCCCGGTTCACCAGTTCACCTGAATAGTATAACATAGTGATGGTAATGTAAATCTCGCTAGAATCCTTTATACAAAAAGGGCTATTATGTTTTTGTTTCATCTAATTAATAATCTGTGTCCAATATTAGGCAATGAAATAAGGAAAAAAATTAATGTATTGATAATCTCAGAGGTAGCGGAAATGACCTATTATGCCAAAACTGTATGACATTGGTGAAAAAAAAGGATTCTTCGCGTAAGTCCGAAGAAAATCTAACCAAAAGTAACAAGGTTTTTGTTTATCAATTTTAGGATATAATAATATCTTCAAGGTTTCGCTACAGCTAAGTTGTATGTAAAATTTTTAATAATAATGTGAATGTGCTATGTAAATTTATATAGACTTTACACTGTCTCAAGTGAGTTCTATTTTTAATCTTAATGTAAAAGTGATATGTAAATTTATATATACTTTACACTGTCTTCAGTTACTTCTATTCCTGTACAAAAAGATGCTTAAAACGTATTTTGTCTTCAATGTTGAGATATAATAATTATATCTTCAAGGTTTCGCTAAGGCTGAGCCGTAAGTAAAAGTATAATCTTAGTGTGAAGCTACTGCGCTTTGTTAAAATATATAATAATATTGACTTTTTTCTGTTTAAAGTTATTCTGTGTGTGTAGGTACAGAATAATGTTTTTTGTTTGTTTTGTTATTTTTGATCTGGGATCACTTTGTACGGCTCGACGCTAAGGGAAGTTTAATCTAGATCTAAAGCTGTCGGGAGTGTAAACATCTTTATTAATACTAATAGCATTGACTTAAAATATTTTTTTTTTTCAAAATTACTTCTATGTGCGTGTGTGTAAGAGTTTGAAACGTGTATTTTGTTATTCCATGATGAATTCAAAAGTTTCGCCACGTCTAAGCCGTAAGGAATACTTTAATCTTGATTTACTATAACGTATTGTGTTTTGTAAGTTAAATATTCAAGGTTTCATTACGGTTAAGCCGTAAAGAAAATTTTAATCTTGATTTGAAAGTTCTGCCTCTTTTAAAATAATATTGACTTTGCTATACTTAGAGTTTATTTTTAAGATGCGTAGTAAAGATATTTGTTTTTTTATTTTGGAATTGTTTTGAGAGGTTCAACAGTAGCGAAGTTTAATCTAGATCTAAAGCTGTCGGGAGTGATATTAAAATAATATTGACTTAAATAATTTTTTTGAAAATTAATTCTATGTGCGTGGTTGAAAGAGTTTGAAACGTATTTTTTTTCTTCGGTGATGAGTTAGAAAGTTGTACCACGTCTAAGGCGTAAGGAACACTTTAATTTTGATGTACTATAACGTATTTTGTCTTGTGTGTTAAATATTCAAGGTTTCATTACGGTTAAGCCGTGAAGAAAATCTTAATCTTTATGTGAAAGCGATGCCTTTTTTAAAATAATATTACTTATTGTGGTAAATTGAAAGTGCAAAATCTACGTTCGTATGGAAATTCTAATCTAGATCTCAAGGTTCTGGATTTGTGAAAAATAACGTCGGCTTCCGACGCAAAAGGTCCGGGTTCGAGCCCTGGCGATTGCGCTCCCTACTGGTTGGGTCGGTGTCAGTTTAATGTGATCAGCTGTGACAGGAGTCATGGTATCCCCGCCCTGTCTCGTGTGTGGCAGCACATAAAATTGTCAGACGTCAGTCTTGGGATCCGTCCACAATATAGCCTATATAGGGCTGATGTTGGACGTCAAACCAGTAACTTCTACATCAACTCATCTTCACCACGTCTAAGTCGTAAAGAAGACTTTAATCTTAATGTCAAGGTGCCATGTATATACCAATATAGACTTTACTTTGTTTAAAGTTAGTTCTATGCCCATGCAAAAGGATGTTTAAAAAAGTATTTTCTGTTCTATGTTGAGATATCTTCAATGTTTCACTAAGGTTTCTCAATGAGAAAAATTCTAATCTTGATTTGACGTTGCCGCGTTTGTGAAGATATATAATGATATTGACTTTGCTTTGTTTCAAGTATACCCAATATCGGTAAGTAGTGGTTTATGAAACAAGTATTTTTCTTTTTTTTCATTTTGAGGTAGATTAAAAGTACAAAGTCTACGGTCATAGGGAAAGTTCTAATCTAGATGTCAAGGTTCTGGGTTTGTGAAAAAAAAATGGTATTGACTTTGATATTGTTTCAGTTAATTCTATGCCCGTAGGTAAAAAATATGTTTGACTTTTTTGTCAGACGACAGTCTTGTGGCCGATCCACAATATAGCCTATATAGGGCTAATGTTGGACATTAAACCAACTTAACTACTACATCAACTCAACTTCACCACGCCTGAGCCTTAAAGAATACTTTAATCTTAATGTGAAGGTGCCATGTAAATATAACAATATAGACTTTACTTAGTTTAAAGTTCCACGCCCATGCAAAAAAGATGTTTAAAAACGTATTTTGTGTTTATATTTTGAGATATCTTCAATTTTCTAAGGTTTCGCAGTGAGAAAAATTTAATCTTGATTTGACGTTGCCGCGTTTGTGAAGATATATCATGATATTGACTTTGCTTAGTTTAAAGTATACACAATATCGGTAAGTAATGGTTGATGAAACAAGTATTTCGCTTTTTTTCATATTGAGATAGATTTAAAGTGCAACTACGGTCGTAGGGAAAGTTCTATTCTAGATGTCAAGGTCCTGGATTTGTGAAAAATAAAATAGTATTGACTTTGACTGTGCTTAAAGTTAATTCTATGCCATTGTTGAAAAATAATATTAGGAGAAAGTTCGTTGTTTTTTTTAAAGCCGAATATACATACAAGTCGACAGGAGGTGAGATATATGCAGACATTTATAGATATATCGAAGTAGAGTGGGTGAGAGATAAGAAAGATAGAGATGAATGCAAATTGAGGGGGAAATATAACCTATAAATAGAGAGAGAGAGAGTAAGAGAGAGAGAGAGAGAGAGAGAGAGAGAGAGAGAGAGAGAGAGAGAGAGAGAGAGAGTGGTGACTGTAGAATAATGACGTTTCTGCACAGAAAACTATGGAGAAGATAGAGATGTAGAGAAGGCGAAAAACAAAAACAATAAAGATAAAATGTCAACCCAACACTTACGAGGTGTTAAAAAAACAAAGCAGGTATGGTTTCGTGAGACGCACCTTTAACTCCCGTGTTATTGTAGTCTGCGCCCCTGGTGTGTTTGGCGGTGCAGGTGAAGATCAAAGTAAGACGAAAGCCGCTCTCGAAACCTGTGTGAACTTGGCCAATCAGAACTATTAGGTTTATGTTTTTTTATACGTTTCATGCACTATATATGCCATATATACCCCGAAAAGAAAGTTGTTGATGTTGTTATTGAGTTGGTTTCACGTCCAACATCAGCACTATATAGGCTATATTGTGGACGGGCCCCAAGATTAACGTCTGACAATTTTATGTGCTGCCACACACGAGACAGGGCGGGGATACCATGACTCCTGTCTCAGCCGGTCACATTAAACTGACACCGACCAGTAGGGAGCGAAATCGCCAGGGCTCGAACCACGGACCTTTTGCGTCGGAAGCCGATGTTTTACCCCAGGGCCACCGCGCCCCAGACTTTAATGCACTAAATATGCCATATTTATACCCGAAAAGAGACTTAACAAATCTCGTACAATGCCTTTAGACATGGTAGGTATAAAATGGATAGGTGCACCTTTAAGACTGTATTATAGTTTTTGAAGTGTTTGGCGGTTCAGATGAAGATCAAAGTAAAACGATAGCCGCTCTCGAAACCTGTAAGAACTTGGCTAATCAGAACTATTAGATTTATGTTTTTTTATACGTTTAATGCACTAAATATGCCATATAAACTCCTAAAAGAAAGTTGTTAATGTTGTTGTTGAGCTCACCCTTCTGTATCTCTGTTCTATCTGTCTGCTTCTCTCTTTCTTTCTCCCGTCTCTCTCATCCCCCTCTCATTGTCTGTCGCTTTATCCCTCTGTCCTTTTATCTAAATCTGTCCAACAGTAGCACTATAATGTATAGCCTATATTGTCGACGGGCTCCAAGATTAAGGTCTGACTTTTTTATGTGCTGCCACACACGAGACAGGAGCACCTTTAACACTCTGTAATAGATTTTTTGAAGTGTTTGGAGGTTCAGGTGAAGATCAAAGTAAGCCGCTCTCGAAACCTGGGTGAACTTGGCTTATCAGAACTATTAGGTTTATGGTTTTTTGATACGTTTAACCACTCGAGTGATCAGGTATATTTTTAGAAATTATCTACCCATAGAGCATATAACTGATGATGAATTTCACATTATCTTTTCAATTAAACACCAATGATGTTGTTTTTTTCTGAAAGTGGCAGAGTCGAAGATTATTTGAGCTAGTGAATGAAAAGTGACAGCCATTCAGCATTCACTGTAAGGGACATAAAATTTTGTTTTATTGCCAATAGGGGTTGAATTTGAACCCTTCGCACTCTAGTGGTTAATGCACTGTATATGCCATATAGACTCCGAAAAGAGACTTAACAAATCCCGTACAATGCATTTAGACAAGCTAGGTATAAATTATGAAGGTGCGCCTTCAACATTGAGTCAAAGTAAGCCACTGTCTAAACTAAATCTGTGTGAACTTGGCCTATCAGAACTATGAGATTTACGTTTTTTATACGTTTAATGCACTATATATGCCATAAAGACTCCGAGAAGAGAGACTCAACAAATCCCGTACAATACCTTTAGACATGGTAGGTATAAAATGGATAGGTGCACCTTTAACACTGTGTAATACATTTTTGAAGTGTTTGGCGGTGCAGGTGAAGATCAAAGTAAGTCGTAAGCCGCTCTTTAAACCTGGGTGAACGTTGCTAATCAGAACTATGGAGATTATGGTTTCACTTTTTTGATAAGTAATGCACATAATATGCCATATAAACTCCTAAAAGAAAGTTGTTAATGTTGTTGTTGAGTTGGTTTCACGTCTAACATCAACATTATATAGGCTATACTGTGGACGGACCCCAAGACTGACGTCTGACAATTTTACGTGCTGCGACACACGAGACAGGGCGGGTATACCATGACTCCGGTCTCAGCCGGTCACATTAAACTAAGACCGACGCGTACGGAGCGCAATCGCCAGGGCTCGAACCCACACCTTTTTACGTCGCCAGCCAGGACCCCCCCCCCCACCCCACTCACCCCGAAAAGAAAGACTCAAGAAAAGAAATCCCGTACAATACCTTTAGACAGGGCAGGTATAAATTATGAAGGTGCACCTTCAACATTGTGTTGTACATTTTCGAAGTGTTTGGCGGTATTTATAGATCAAAGAAAGCCGCCCTCTAATCATTATATGTGAGCCTTGCCAATTTAAACTAATAGAGATTAACTATTGTTGATATGTTTGGTGCATTAGGTATACTATAGAGACGTACTATTTCTCTCTGTATCTATCTCATATACTTTCTCTTTCTGTCTCTGTCTTTGGCTACCTGTCTATCAGTTTGTTTGTCTGTCTGTCTGTCTGTCTGTCTTTACTTACTTACTTACTTACTTACTTACTTACTTACTTACTTACTTACTTACTTACTTACTTACTTACTTACTTTACTTTTCTGATCCAGCAGCCACTTAAGCCACTGCACCCTTCGACTTGATGACACGATGAAGAATTTATATGTCATATCTAGTTGGTGTTTTCCGCAGTATAATGTGTTTTCCAAAGTAGGATTAGGTGGAAGAATTATTGAACTAATAGTTGATTTGAGTTGAGTTGGTTGCTTAACCTATTCATATGGTATGAATTTAGGCCTCTTTTTAGCGTGCAAACTATTTTTTGGAATGTTTGAAAATTTTGAAAAGTTAAAAGCTTTGAAATTTGTTGTTGTTTTTTTTAATGGAAAATGTTGCATCGAGGTCAGAAAGGTGCTAGGACAAGGGCATAATAAATTCAACGCATACAACAAGAGTTGTGTGCGACGTGATGGGAAAACATCAGCACTATAAATTAATAGTCTATATACCTTGTGAACGGGCCCCAAGACTGACGTCTCAGATTTTTATGGGCTATCATATACACAAAACTGTGCAGGGAGACCATCAATATATATATTTTTTTATACCGATCGTGGGATTGGAACCGCTTACCTTTTGATCTACAGACCAACGCTCTACCACTTGAGCTAGCCCCTCACCCCAACCCTTCCCTCTCCGTCGAAAAACAATGTAACTGAAGAGACGGGTCTAAACATCTAGGACTGCCCTCCGCCCTACATTTTAGATTTGTTTTTGTATGACTATTTCAATTGTTGTTTTTTCTTTAACAAAGGTCCATGAAAAGTTAATGAGAAATTCTTTTGACAGATTCTTGTCGGACGAAGAATCTAAACATGTCTGAGAATTTTGATGCTATCCATTCTCTTCGAAGAGAGAGAGGGAGAGAGAGAGAGAGAGAGAGAGAGAGAGAGAGAGAGAGAGAGAGAGGGAGAG
>RQTK01001083.1:28818-44970 GCA_003991915.1 Elysia chlorotica
AGAGAGAGAGAGAGAGAGAGAGAGAGAGAGAGAGAGAGACAGACAGACAGACAGACAGACAGACAGACAGACAGACAGACAGACATACATACAGACAGAGACAAGGACAGAGTAAAATCCAGACCGCGTATAATGAAGTATATTAAAAACTCCCTTGTAAGTCATCGTTTCCAATAGAAATCCAGCATTAATGACTCTTTTCTTTAGTCCTGCATTCTTTGTGGTCTCTCGTATTTTCCCCATAAAGGGTTATCTCTCTGATTAGTTATTACTAGACTGTGTCGGCTTATTGCACCAACAACACTCACTGACTATGGAAGAATCCATTGTTGAGATTTTTGTTTTGTTTTGTTTTGTTTGTTTTGTTGTTGTTTGTTTTGCTTTTTGTTGGAGAAAATTTTTGTACTTTTGGGCTAGACGGAGTAAGGAAGAAAGACAGAAAGAGAGAGATAGAGAGAAAGCGAGAGAGATAGAGAGAGAGTGAAAGAGAGAGACAGAGAGAGAGACAGAGACCGACACAGAGAAACAGACAAAGACATAGGCAATGTGGAAAAAAAACAGAAACTCTCTCTCGCTCTCTCTCTCCCCCCTTTTATTCTTTTTTTTTAATGTTACTACGTTTCTTACACTAAGCTAAGAACAGGATAACATGTACAAATTCTTGCCAGTACAACTATTATCTAGTCCTTCATCCAATACCACGGGGCTCTTTCTCTTTTTCTCTCCCTTTATCTCTCTCTTAATCTTTTTTTTCCTCTCTCTTTCTATCTTCCTCTCTCTCTTTTTTTCTCTATCTCTCTCTTTCTCTTTCTATCTCAATCTCTTACTCTTTCTCTCTTTCTATCTCAATCTCTCTCTCTTTCTCTCTCTCCCACTCTCTCTCTCTCTCCCTTTTATTCTTAATTTGAATGTTACTACGTTTGTTACACTAGGCTGAGAAGAGGATAAAATGTAAAAATTCTTGCCAGTACAACTATTATCTAGTTTTTCATACCACACTACAGAGTCAGGCGATATAAAGTGTTTATAAACAAGGGCGACTATTCTATAGCGAGACACGGTAAATATTACCGTTCTTTTTATACAATGGAACTATGTTTGTATTATTCAAATCCAGGTGGATTATGAGGGTATATACTTCGGGGTACCAATCGTCTCCTGGGGGTTCTAACGTATGTTGTTTGCATATAAGTACAATGTTATGTGGAGATCCAAAGGGTACAAGGTTGAGGGAAATAAAATAGAGAGAGAGAGCGTGAGAGAGAGAGCGAGAGAGAACAAAAGCAACGATAAAAAAACGCCCTTCCAAAAAGATAACAAAAAAAACGAACAAAAGTATAGTCCACAACAAGACACAACAAAACACAGTCTCTCTCTCTCTCTCTCTCTCTCTCTCTCTCTCTCTCTCTCTCTCTCTCCCTCTCTCTCTCTCACACACTCTCTCTCTCTTTCTCGCTTTGTTGTGTCTTGTTGTGGACTATACTTTTGTTCGTTTTTTTTGTTATCTTTTTGGAAGGGCGTTTTTTTATCGTTGCTTTTGTTTTGTTTTTCTTTTCTTTAATCTTTTTTCCGTTATTATTGAATGGTTAATTGGTAAAAGGAAAAAAATGTCACTTGACACTATTTAAAGCAACAACAAACAAACAAAAAACAACCAGTTGTTCAAAACTCTACTTAAACGTTCATTTTAAACAACGTACCGGTTGCCCTAAACTTTTCTTAAACATGCGCTTATCACTTCGGTACTCAAAACAAAAGAAAAAAAATTCTGAAGTGAGCTAAGTTGGAACAAAGAGAGATTTTTATCTACATCAATTATTTAGAAAGTGTCTCGTTTCATAATTTCCAACTTAGTTTTACGGATTTCATTGTCAGGTTCGTTGGTTATAATTGAATTCTTTGGGTTGAAAAAATAATAATATAATTCTCTCTCTCTCTGGCTCTCTCTCTCTATCTCTCTCTTTTTCGCTCTCTCTTGTTCTCTCTCTATCTCTCTCTTTTTCGCTCTCTCTTGTTCTCTCTCTCTGTCTTTCCTCTATCTATATCTCTCTTTTTCGCTCTCTCTCGTTCTCTCTCTCTCTTTCTCTCTCTTTCTCTCTCTCTGTCTTTCTCTCTCTCTCTCTCTCTCTCTCTCTCTCTCTCTCTCTGCCTCTTATCGATGCCGACATGATTATACGACAATGTTTCTTTTGAAACCCAATACCTGTGAAGTCTCGAAAACCACTGATTTTAAATAAGTTCACAGACCACATTACGCTAAGTACAGTAAGGCATTAAAAGAACAGAAGAGAGAGATAAGAAAGAAAGAGATAGAGAGTAAGAGAGAGGGAGAGAGAGGGAGAGAAAGAGAGAGAGCGAGAGAGAGTGGGAAAGAGAGGGAGAGAAAGAGAGAGAGATAGAGAGAGAGAGAGAGAGAGAGAGAGAGAGAGAGAGAGAGAGACAGACAGACAGACAGAGTTTGCCCTAACTACAGATATATTATTTTCATGTTGTACTTTTTTTTTTCAAAAATCCAAGGATTGTCATTACCTGAAATGACATATCAATACCCTTCAAGTAATATAGCGTGTTTGATCTGTTTATTTTCAAAAACCCATTTCGAATTTCTCCAAAAAAAAAAAAAAAACACACATTAACGAGTGTGTCTTCGAGATGAAATCCTATCGTAGGAGGCCTCTTTGTAGTCATTTTTGAATTAAGATGGTTTTTTAACGAAACACGTAACATTATACTGACAGACAAGATAAACTTCACAGATACGACAAAATTGGTGCAGATAAAAAAAACATGATATGAAAGTCATCCAAATATATACATGTTAAATACAAAACAATATTTCCTTTTCTATGAAAACAAGTTTAGAACGCGTATACGACTAAAAACATTTTTCCCCAACCCATACTAAAATGTTCGATGTGTATGAGAAAAATACCTATGAATTTTGTTCCACCAAATTACAATACTGAATTTTCCCGTAACTCGCCGCCATATTACACTAGACAGTCACATTTTTTTCGGAAAGCAAATGGATGCTTTCTGTACACTTCCAAAGAGCTGTTTGTGCTTCTTCGAAACTTCATATTCTGTGAAGGGAGACATCTTGGTAGTCTTCATTGTAGATTTTACTGACAAACCAGATAAACATGGTTAAAATCAAGGCTAGATATATTTTTCACTGCATCGTAATGGAAATTATTGCTACAGTAGACTAAAAGATCCAATGCGTCCAAAAATAGATTTTTGGACGCCTTATTTTAGGCCACCATGTGTATCTCTGTTTTTCTCTTTTTCCTAATGTATCTCTCTAATTTGTCTATAAAGGGTTTTTTCTCTGTTTTTTTTTGTGGCTTATTTCCTTTTTATTTCTTTTTCTCTTTCTCATTACACTATTATCCCTTCTATATCACGTCATATATTTTTTGAGTTTTTCTGCCTGTCTGCCCCTCTCGCTCTCTTTATTTCTTTTCGTCTTGAAACTTCTTTATCTCGATCTCACACCCTTTATTCCAAATTTTTTGTTTCTACCTTCAATCACTCTCTCTCTCTCTCTCTCTCTCTCTCTCTCTCTCTCTCTCTGTTTCTGACTCGTTTACCACCTTTCTTCTCTTGTTTTGATGATCTTTATCAGCCGACCAACCTTCACATCAGGTTTTAAATCAGAAGGTGGGGTGAGATGTCCTAAGTGTATATGTGTGTGGGGTGTGCCGGAGGGAGGTGGGGGGGGTCAAATAAGTGCACTGAATGTGAATTAGTGATGATCTACACGGACAAAGAATCAGCAGGTTCGAGGTGATGATTTCAGATGTTGACTTGGTCTCCGTATTGGACTTTTCAAGAAGCGTAGGAATCTTGAACTACTAATTTAGAATAAAGAGATTACAACTACCCTTGTAATGCAAAAATTAATGTGTTCAAGGCAGTCAATTCGGCTACTTTGCCTGTTACTTCGGAACGCCTCGGTTGTGGTTCATTATTTGTGGTTCCATTATTTGTGGTTCATTATTTGTGGTTCATTATTTCTGGGTCATTATTTGATGCTTTTTTATATGTGGTTCATTTTTTGTGGTTCATTGTGTGGCTTAATCTTTGTAGTTTGTCATTTGTGGGTTCATTATTTGTGGTTCATTATGTGTGGTTCCATTATTTGTGGTTCATTGTGTGTGGTTCATTATTTATGGTTCCAATTATTTGTGGTTCATTATTTGTGGTTCATTATCTGTGATTCATACGTAAAAATGCAAAATGGTCGACCATATTTATGTGATCTCACGAAGTGGTGAAAAAAAAAAAGGAAAAGGGGAGAGGGCGGGGGTTAGAAAAAAATAGAGTGTAGAATTAATATTTGCACTCACTAACGTCCAACTGTCCACACTCAAGACGAGTTTGGCTACCTCAGTGCGTGCATCGGTCATCTTCGATAGCCTCATAAACTGACCATCAAGGCGTCTCACTGGACAGCTGGTAAACTGGACTCTAGGATGGTCATAATTCATTTCCACCATAGGTCAGAGGTCATACGGGGTGAACTGGCTCAAGTTGTATAGCGTTGAGCACGATGACGAAAGGTCCGCGATTCGAATCATACGATTGGTCAAAGCTGTATTATTACGATTTCGTTCTCTACTGTTTGGTACGGTGGCAGTATACTGACTTGAGTCCAGTCCTCTCCGCGCGGTCCCTTCTGTGAAGTCCGCCGTCAGCATTATATAGGTGATATGTTTTACAATTTTAAGTGCTTTCTGGTACAGGGTGGGGAGAACCATGACTCCTGTCTCAGTTGGTCACATTAAAATGACACCGACCCAACCAATAGGGGGCGAAAACGCTAGGGCTCGAACAACGGGCCTCCTGCGTCGGAAGCCGGTGATCTACTACACGGCTATGCGCCCCCGATTTTCTATTTAAGGTCTAATTCTGGGAACAACGTGTTAATAGATAGCTTTTTATTGTTTAGTCTCACATGAGCAGCAGGCTACATGAGAAGTGAGTAAATTGTGAACATAATTCATACAAATGAAAAATGTGAGTAACTGCTCTTTTTCTCTTTGTCTATGTGATGATCTCTATATTTGTGTGCTTAGCGATCCGTCTTTTTTTCTTTCTATCTGTCTGAAAAGAAGGTTCGCCAGAAGAAAAAAAAATATTCTTTCACCAACAACAAAAGAAGTTATGTTGTAAAAATAAATATAGGTCAGAATGTTGACAAGATAATAATTATCTAGTTGACATTTCTAACTATAATCCCAACTACAAAATGAGTCTAGAATGTTTTGTCAATCAATTATTCATAAACTTCACTTAGATGGTTAAACTTATACTATATAGGTCGTAACACAGCTTTCCATCTCTCGAAAAACAAAACAAAACACAAAGAAAGAAAATAATGAAAACAAAACAAAATGACTTGTTCCGAACCCTTGAGAATTCAAGGCTTTCCTACAGGCCAAACCACCCAGTTGCGTCTGATTAATAATGGATTGAACAAACATTGAATCATTATCTGATGCTAAGAATAATAACTATACGTGAAGTCGAATAGATCAGGCTGTACTTTTAGATATGATACAACCTTCTTACGTAGATTGTATCGTCAAACTTTCATTGATTCATAGTTATAATATATTTATATATTTTTTTACTAGAGTTGTGTTTTTTTCTCTTCTAAGATTTTAACGATTTTAAAGTTGTTGATGTGTTTTTTTTTTTTTTTGCGTTGAATAATTTTTCGACAATTTGAATATTAAAAAAAAAAAAATATTGCGTCAAGTCCACAATATAGCCATTATGATGCTGACGTTGAACAAAAAGGAACAAAAAAAATATCTTCTAATTTAGATTCCATATTCAGATCTAGATCTATACTCTACATAGATCTAATCACGATTTACTTAATTATACTATTCTTTTTAATTATTTCAAGATCTCTAATTTTGTTTAGAGCAAGGAAAACTGACTAAAATATAATATCTTTACTTTTTAAGATAGTTTAGTTAATATGACTCTAAGAGAGTAGACCAAGAGCATTAACTCTCGAAAAAGGACACGTCGTCTTTAAAATCTAAAAAATAAAAATTGCTGTCTATCGCCTTTGTAGCTGGTTAGGTAGGTGTCAGTCTAATGTGATCGGCTGAGACAGGAGTCATGGTATCCACGCATCGTCTCGAGTGTGGCAGCACGTAAAATTGTTAGACCTAAGTCTTGGGATCCGTCGTCGTATAGGACTCCCTAGAGGAACTAAGGAGACGTTAAAACCTATAGAGAACCCATAGCCTTTTGTTGTGTCAACCTGAAAATATTTTGATTATGAGTTTTTCAGAGCGGCTTTTGACGGTGATGGTGATGGTGAATCTTTTAGATTATAATCACCCAGACAGTATTCAGATTTCAGTTTGTTCCCTTTTGTTACATTCCCAAAACTCAAAATAAACATACATTGAAAATAACAAGCCACCAACAATATTAATAAGGGAGGGAATAGTGTTGTTTGATTTTGTCTGTCTGTATCTGTCTCTGTCTGTCTGTTTCTGTCTGTTTTTCTCTGTCTGACTCTGTGTGTCTTTGTCTGGGTCTTTCTGTTTGTCTGTCTCTGTCTCTCTTTCTATTACATTTTCATGTCTATATGTCTGTCGTCTAATTTTCTACATTCCCTTGTCGCAGTCATTCTCTCTTTGTCTCTCTAGCTCCCTTATCAATCTCTCCCACCCTCTGTCTCTGTCTGTCTGTCTGTCTGTCTGTCTGTCTGTCTGTCTGTCTCTCTCTCTCTCTCTCTCTCTCTCTCTTTCTCTCTCTCTCTCTCTCTCTCCCTCTCTCTCTCCCCCCCTCTCTCTGTCTCTTTCTCTTTCTCTTACTCTCTCGTCTTTACGTCCAGTAGTTAAGCTAGTAGGCCTGAATAATATTTGTAAGGAAAGAGTGATTTATTTTCCCCTACGAATCCCAAAAATTAACCACGGAGATGAGTCCCTATTCAACATCAGACTTCATAAATAGTTCTCATTATAGAACATACCCAGTTAGAGAGAAATATAGCACACTTTAAGAGCTAAATTGCGGGAGAGGCTGTTTTAGAGATGTTTTATCTACGACATTTTATATCGTGAACATTATACAAAATAAAATCTAAATTTATGAGAAAAAAAATCCAAATGAGTACAGAATTTCGCAGAAAATGTATTTCACTTTCTTAGAATCCATCAGAAATATTCAACTATCCAAGACGTCAAGGTGACATCTTGTACTTAATCTAATAATTGTTTTCATCCTTTCCTGCACTTCATATTCCGTGTTAAAGACTAGAATAAACCGCACCGTTTATATTAGCATTGCTCAAAATGCTTACTCTATGAACTTACTTGAACCTAAATTAGGGTCTTTTAACTAGGACTTCGTACGAAAATTCCCAATGTACTAGCTCCCTAAATATGAACCTAATTTGTTGAATAGGTCACCGAACAATTTTATTGAACTTACTTACTTTACTTTTCCGATTTAGCAACGGAGTTGAGTTGAGTTGGTTTTTAACGTCCAAAACCAGCACTATATTGGCTATTTTGTGAACGGGCCCCAAGAAAAAGTAGGGTGAGCATCTTGATTCAAATGGTAGAGCGTTGACCTCGGGATCGGGGTGTAATCGGTTCAGATCCCGCGATCGGTCCAGAAATGTCTTTTTTCCGATTACGACCTCTATAACATGTTGGGTTGGTGTAAGTGTAATGTGACTTGCCTATACAGGAGTTCAGGTCTCCCTGCCCTGTCTCGTGTGTAGCAGCACATAAAATTGTCAGACGTTAGGAACACACTTTATTTACTTGTTCAAATTTGTTCTATTTTATAGTAATGCTTAGAGTGTTTAGTGTTAAAGTTTTTCATTTTATTTTAATTTTTTTTTCGGGAAATTTAATCTGTTGTTGTTTTTTTTTTTTTTTTCAATCGTCGTTCCTAAACGCTTCTTAAACACGCGCTTTAAACTTCGGTAGACAAAACAAAATAAGAAATAAATATCAACTGAGCTTAGCATGAAAATAAAGATTTCTTTTACCTACATCAATTATTTAGAAAGTGTCTGGTTTCGTAATTTCCAACTGGGTTTTACGGATTTCATTGTCAAGTTTGCTGGTTATAATCGAATTCTTAGGGTTGAAAAAAAAAAGGAATAATATAGTTCTCTCGCTCTCTCTGTCTGTCTCTCTCTCTCTCTGTCTTTCTCTCTACCTCTCTGTCTCTCTCTCTTTCTCACTCTCTCTCTGTGTTTCTGTCTTTCTCTCTCTCTCTCTCTCTCTCTCTCTCTCTCTCTCTCTCTCTCTCTCTCTCTCTCTCTCTCCCCCCCTCTCTCTGTCTCTTTCTCTTTCTCTTACTCTCTCGTCTTTACGTCCAGTAGTTAAGCTAGTAGGCCTGAATAATATTTGTAAGGAAAGAGTGATTTATTTTCCCCTACGAATCCCAAAAATTAACCACGGAGATGAGTCCCTATTCAACATCAGACTTCATAAATAGTTCTCATTATAGAACATACCCAGTTAGAGAGAAATATAGCACACTTTAAGAGCTAAATTGCGGGAGAGGCTGTTTTAGAGATGTTTTATCTACGACATTTTATATCGTGAACATTATACAAAATAAAATCTAAATTTATGAGAAAAAAAATCCAAATGAGTACAGAATTTCGCAGAAAATGTATTTCACTTTCTTAGAATCCATCAGAAATATTCAACTATCCAAGACGTCAAGGTGACATCTTGTACTTAATCTAATAATTGTTTTCATCCTTTCCTGCACTTCATATTCCGTGTTAAAGACTAGAATAAACCGCACCGTTTATATTAGCATTGCTCAAAATGCTTACTCTATGAACTTACTTGAACCTAAATTAGGGTCTTTTAACTAGGACTTCGTACGAAAATTCCCAATGTACTAGCTCCCTAAATATGAACCTAATTTGTTGAATAGGTCACCGAACAATTTTATTGAACTTACTTACTTTACTTTTCCGATTTAGCAACGGAGTTGAGTTGAGTTGGTTTTTAACGTCCAAAACCAGCACTATATTGGCTATTTTGTGAACGGGCCCCAAGACGTACATATGACAATTTTATGTGCTGCGACGCAAAAGACAGGGCGGGGATACCATGACTGCTGTCTCAGCCGATCACATTATACTGACATAGCAGCACATAAAATTGTCAGACGTTAGGAACACACTTTATTTACTTGTTCAAATTTGTTCTATTTTATAGTAATGCTTAGAGTGTTTAGTGTTAAAGTTTTTCATTTTATTTTAATTTTTTTTTCGGGAAATTTAATCTGTTGTTGTTTTTTTTTTTTTTTCAATCGTCGTTCCTAAACGCTTCTTAAACACGCGCTTTAAACTTCGGTAGACAAAACAAAATAAGAAATAAATATCAACTGAGCTTAGCATGAAAATAAAGATTTCTTTTACCTACATCAATTATTTAGAAAGTGTCTGGTTTCGTAATTTCCAACTGGGTTTTACGGATTTCATTGTCAAGTTTGCTGGTTATAATCGAATTCTTAGGGTTGAAAAAAAAAAGGAATAATATAGTTCTCTCGCTCTCTCTGTCTGTCTCTCTCTCTCTCTGTCTTTCTCTCTACCTCTCTGTCTCTCTCTCTTTCTCACTCTCTCTCTGTGTTTCTGTCTTTCTCTCTCTCTCTCTCTCTCTCTCTCTCCTTCTCAATCTCTCCCTCTTCTTTCCACACAACGTCACTGAGACCCAAGTCCATTCATTGACATAATACTTTTTTACCAATCCTCTCCCCTGGTCATAACTTTACCCCCCTTCCACCTGGCACCGTACCCTAGAGAATAACCAGGGCAGGGTCGGATGGGCCTGTAATGAGTTAATTTCGGGGTTTCCCGAAATAACAGGATAACATTAAACTTTTATACACAAATAATGGATCGGTTTACATTGTTGTCGTGTACAGTGTAGGTTGAGTTGTCTGGAAAAAAATAACTTTCTGAGTATCTTTCTGATCTAACTACGGTAAGAATATAAGAAAGATAGATCATTGTTGCCATCATTTCTCTTAAGTTTTTACAGTAATGATTTAATAGAAAAAGACTTTTTTTACACATACTACGCGAAATAATGCGTTCCTTTGACCCAACCAGTTACATAGGGAACGAAAAAGGACAAATGGGGGAATATTTTTTTTACTGATACGATAGCTATTCAGGCAGATTGTACGGGAGTTTACATCAGGCACAACAGACAAGCTAGGATGATGATGATGATGATCATGATGATGATGATGATGATGATGATGATGATGCTGATGCTGCTGCTGATGATGATGATGGTGATGATGATGATGGTGGTGGTGGTGATGAAATCAAGACCAAACTCTACCTTTTTCGCCATTTCACCCCACTAATTACTGAACGAGTATGATAATGCCATGAAAAAAATAAACGAACAATTCTTTTGTTATATAATTTATCCAACAAGAATAAACCAAATATTTGATATGTCTTGTTTTCAGTACTATGTTTACATAGTGTGTCATTATCATACTGTTGGCTCCCAACCATCCCACCTGTTTTGTTCTTTTGGACAATTTTTTGTTTAATTTGTCTTTGTCCTGTTTTCCAAATCTCCACCCCGTCTTGAGATACCAAAGAATTGAGAACATGTAATCGTAAAAAGAATTTGATTTTTGCAATTTAAATTCAAGGGGCCCATTTGCCAAGGATATCGTTTTGTGAAGTATTTAAAAATGCATATTTTTTGTTCTTTTCTCGGTGGGTCTGTGTGAAATGGAGCTGACCTCTTTGTCACAAAAGTCACATGATGCTTGTAAGTCGGTTGGGTCAAAAATATATCCTTAAAATAGGTCTATGCTCTAGCCCAATCAGCAGATTGTTTACCAAAAAATACTACTATCACGTAATTTCTGATTTACGTTGTTTTTTGTTTTGTTTTTGTTTTTATCGAAGAGGTCATCCCCTCTGAAAAGTGCCTTGTTTCCTTGCTAGAGTGTATGAATGTGTGCATGTGTTTGCGCAGAGTAAGTGTGTGTTGTCGTTTGTTGTTGTCGTTTTTGTTGTTGTTGTTGTTGTTGTTGTTGTTGGTGTCGGTGTTGTTGGTTTTTTGTTGTTGTCGTTGTTCTTGTTGTTGTTGTTGTCGTTGTTTTTGTTGTTGTTGTTGTCGTTGTTGTTGATGTAGTTGTTGTTGTCGTCCTTGTTGTTGGTGTCGTTGTTGTTGGTTTTTTGTTGTTGTCGTTGTTGTCGTTGTTGTTGTTGTTGTCGTTGTTGCCGTTGTTGTTATTGTTGTTGTCATTGTTGTTGTTGTTGCTGTTGTTGTTGCTGTTGTTGGCAATAAAACACTATCAAAAATACGTAGCTCTGTGTAAAACCATAGGTATGTTAAGTGAAGGAAAAATTATGTTACTTAGGCGCCAAAATATCTTTGCTAGCTCTCTGTAGGGGCCCCAATCTAGTAAGCTTGTAAGCCTAATGAAAAACACTCAGTGGGTATTCCCTATCCTAAGTATAATACCAAAGACACTAGATTTTAGCGAGATGTCTTATAAAAAGAGCTCACAATGTTATTGATACGGGGAGCTAGCATGGCGCGTGCTCACTCTATTTCTTTCTTGAAATTAAGGCGAGTGAGTAATGTTCACCCTGAGATTTTACCAAGTTTAAAGAAGGAAATAACTGCCTTAATTATCCTAAGCCATATACGCGAAATTCTCCCAGTGCAAGCGTTCACTATTTCACTCTCTTAAATCATACTAATCAAAAATAACTGAAGCACATTTCACTATTATTTTTCTTATGACACCGACCCAATTATACTATTAGGGAGCGAAAAGGCCAGGCCTCGAACGACGGATCTTTTGCATCGGAAACCGATGTTCTACACCAGGGCCACCGTACCCCTCCCCCTGGTTTAATAAAAAGAGCATTTAAAATACTTCTCTCCAATTCATGTAATCCGTAACGTTTGTTAATAAATTAAAACCATTACATTTAAATAGATTTAATACAAAAGACATGACCAACAAACGTTCAACACTACAAAAAAAAAACGAATTAAAACCAAATTGAAGGCAGTAAAACTACATTTATTTGCACACAAAAAAACGCAAAACAGTGACTTTTTTTTAAAGAAATTCCGAAAAATTTGTCAAAACACTTATTTCCAATGTTAAATTCACGTCATCTCAAATTTCCATCAAGGCTGTACGTTTTCTTAGTCCGTCACACGGTTTTTTAGTTCCAAATGTCCATACTGTGAGTCGTTACCAAGTTGTATGTGGTCATATTTACGGCCTAAAAAAGGTGCACCGGTCAGGTTCCTCTCGGCAGACCTGGAATCAAAGAAGGATTTTCAATAATCATCACTTTAACATCATAAACATGATCAATATACCATATATAGAGTCTTATAGAATCCATCAACCTTAACATGCCGGGACGGTTTAATGCCTGCATATCGAGATAAATAAAAAAAATTCTTACACACTAGTTTGTAAAACTTTGTAGATTACTATAGAAGTTCTAGAATATTGATTTCAGAAAAATCATAAATTTGATCAATATACCATATATAGAGTCTTATAAAATCCATCAACATTAACATGCCGGTGCGGTTTAATGCCTGTATTTCGAGATAAATAAAAAAAAAGTTTTTACACATTAGTTTGTAAAATTGTGTAGATTACTATAGAAGTTCTCGAATATTGATTTCAGAAAAATCATAAATCTGATCAATATACCATATATAGAGAGTCTTATAAAATCCACCAACATTAACATGCCGGTTCGATTCAATGCCTGTATTTCGAGATAATAAAAAAAAGTTTTTACACATTAGTTTGTAAAATTGTGTAGATTACTATAGAAGTTCTCGAATATTGATTTCAGAAAAATCATAAATATGATCAATATAACATATATAGAGTCTTATAAAATCCATCAACATTAACATGCCGGTTCGGTTTAATGCCTGTATTTCGAGATAAATAAAAAAAAAATTTAAACACGATTTTGTGAAAATTCGTAGATTACTATAGACGTTTTCGAATATTGATTTCAGAAAAATAATAAATATGATCAATATACCATATACAGAGTCTTATAAAATCCATCAACCTTAACATTCCGGTGCGGTTTAATGCCTGTATTTTGAGAATAAATAAAAACATTTCTTACACACTAGTTTGTACAATTTTGTAGATTACTTTAGAAGTTCTCGAATATTGATTTCAGACTGCACATCAATAATGAGACTGATCGAAGAAATGCCAACAACATCATCATTATCATCATCCTCATCATTATCATCCTCATCATCATCATCATCATCATCATCATCATCATCATCATCATCATCATCATCATCATCATCATCATCATCATCATCATCATCATCATCATCATCATCATCATCATCATCATCATCATCATCATCATGTCTACTTTTGTCAGTAAGGTTGCTTGATTCTACTTTCGAACTTGACGTCTAAAAATCAATCAAGTTGAGAGGGAGAGAGTTCTCTCCCGAGTGCTCTCCCTCTCTCCGGATTTAATATCTCCTAGGTTTCCATGTAGTGTCCTATACGGCGACGGACCCAAAGACTGACGTCTGACAATTTTTTGTTCATTTATGTCTTCTCTCTAAATTTAGTTTACTAGCTCAACACATCAACTATGTTGCTAAGTTTTGTTCTTTTAAAACATGTAAATTAAATATCGTCGCGCGTTCTACTTGATGAATTCAAAGATAGACCTACTTAATGTTCTAAAATTATGAATGTGTCTGAATATTGCGTAATTGTTAAAGAAAATCCAGGAGTTCTCATTTCATACTTGACGCACTTATAGAATCACAAGCTGAGATCAGTTGAACATTGAAACTCACACAGTGTCATGGATGGTTTAAGGACATGCATATGAAAAAAAAACATAGGTGGTATTGTTTCTTCAACTAAAAGTTCTCTTTGAGAAGAGAACGGTGATAAACTGCATTAAAACTCCGTTTTTTTGGGATACATGCGTGCTAGTTTCATTGTAACAATGTTGAGTTGTTGAGTTGGTTTTAACGTCCAACATCAGCATTATATAGACTTTAATTATATACGAGACCCAAAAATGACGTCTGACAATTTTATGTTCTTCCACACATGAGACAGGGCGAGTATACCATGACTCCTCTCTCAGCCGGTCACATTAAACTGACAACGACCCAACCAGTTTGGAGCAAAATCGCCATGGCTGGAACCCGGACCTTTTGCGTCGGAAGCCGATGTTCTACGATGTTCCACCGCGCCCCCCTTTCATTGTAACAAGTGTGTGACGAACTTTCAATAGTTACGACTTAAACTGACTTACTCGACTTAGAGCCTTTCGCCAGCGTGATCAACAGATCTCGCAACTTCGGCTGTTTTCATTAATCATTAATTCTGCGGTAAAAGTTTTCCATCCTTGTCTATCTTCTGCTTTAGTGCGTATTTTTTCTAGATCTGTTGCTGTTGTGAGTTTTAAACTCTTGTCTTGTAACTTTTTAAGGTTATTGACTTTAATAGACAGACAAAAATCACTTACCACTCCTCTAAGTCTATCTTCTGCTTTAGTGCGTATTTTTTTCTAGATCTGTTGCTGTTGTGAGTTTTAAACTCTTGTCTTGTAACTTTTTAAGGTCATTGTCTTAAACAGACAGAAAAAATCACTTACCACTCCTCTAAGTCTACAGTAGCATTTCTTCCTGGTGCCGTCTCCATATGGGTAATCTTTGACCAATGGCATCAGGGTACCATCACAGCAGTAAGTCTTGCGGAAAGGACCATACTGGACGGAGACCTTGTTCTTGTTATAACAATTTTCGTCGTTTAGTCCTTTTTGAAGGCAACCTGAAACAAAACGTACCACGACATCACTAATTATGAAATTATGAAACAGAACTGTGAAATACATAAAAGAGCACAAGAAGATGAACAAGAACAACAAGAACAAAAACAGCAACAGCAATAACAACAACAACAACAACAACAACAACAACAACAACAACAACAACAACAATAGGCTAAATAATCTTAAACACTTTGTAGTTCTAATATATTTCTTTTAGCAGCAATTACATGTGGAAGGATGACTAATAATAATAATTTAATGTGTTCAGTTTCTGAAATATGCACTGATTTTGGTTTTTGTTTATTCATGTTCAGTCAGTTATAAAAATGTGTGTATGTAATACAATGTCAAAGTCGAAATCAATCTAGGGAGGGAATGTAGTGACCCGGGGGTAGAACATCGGCTTCTGACGCTAAAAGTACGTGGTTCGAGCCCCGGCGATTTCACTCCCAACTGGTTGGGTTGGTGACAGTCTAATATATGATCGGCTAACACAGGAGTCATGGTATCCTCACCCTCTCTCGTGTATGGCAGCACACACAATTTTCAAATACCAGTCTTGGGGCCCGTCCACAATGTAGCCTAAACAATGCTGATATAGGATTTTATACCAACTCAACAGAACTGAACCCCCACCCCACTAAAAGAGACAAAACAAGATTTATAGTCATTATTTTGTTTTACTCACTTGGATATGCCATAGCATCAGCAAAGAGTGCCACAAGGAGGCAGGCAAGTAGCAGTAACTTCATGGCGTCCTCTAGGGATGATGTTGATTACTAAAAATCTTCAGTGAAGCTCTTAGTGTTGCAAGCTAGATGCATGCAGCTCTTTATAGCTTTCTGGTTTAATCATAAACACACATTAATACTTGTGTGCAGATTTTTAAATAGGAAAGATGCAATTATGAATGGAAATAAGTGCAGTTTTGACCCTATTCCGGTAAAACAATACATATCAATTAGTTTGACATCTACATTATGAATAAGGATTCTAATACTTTATGCTAAACTGTTTAATTACTGATACAGGTTCGAAAAATTATATTGTTATAGACTGAGTTAAGATAAAATAGAAGCAGCACAGTTTATCAGTGAGTTGTACTTATCAAAAGAATATATTATTTTACAAAAAACAGACTTTCGAAACTAATTGATAATAAGTTCATCCTGTCCAATAATAGGTACAATAATGATAATAATAATAATAATAATAATAATAATAATAATAATAATAATAATAATAATAATAATAATAATAATAATAATAATAATAATAAT
>RQTK01001083.1:67200-86413 GCA_003991915.1 Elysia chlorotica
GGGGATCAGTGTCAGGTTTAGTATGGTACGGGGACTGTAGAACATGTCAACCGCTGCATTACAGAACTGATGTCTGTGGTATATGGTGTATCTATGATGTTTAAGTTAAATGTGTTTACATTGCGTGTACTTTTTATGTGTTGCATTTTATTATATTTTGTTTTTTAGGTTTAGGTTTTTATCTTGAGGGGTGGGGGTTGGAAAGAAGAGTGTGAGTAGAAAGTTTAGTTTAGCACACACCTTTGCTAAAGGGCCACTAAAATTAATATAATGATTGCCGTTAATAATATTATTGTTGTTATCATTATAATGCGTGTATCTTTTTTGTTCGTTTATATGTTGCATATTTTTGTTTGGTTTGGTTTTTTATCTGGAGGGTTGGCGTTGGGGGAAGGGTGTTAGTTGAAAGTTCATTAGGGTACTACTAAAGGGTCACCAACATTATTATAATGATTGACGTTTATAATCATAATTACCATCAGTAATATCATTATTACTTTATTTTTATTATCACCAGATTCTTCTCCTTCTACAAAAACGTGTGGCTACACATGAACGCAGCTCTCCACCTGTTCCTCCCCTTCTTTTTCATCGCCCTTCTTACGTCCTTCATCATCTACGGTCTGCAGAAGTCCCGGAAGCACCGCATGTCCCTCATGCGCAGAAGCGACGGAAACGGAGAGGAAATGACGGCTCTTAAAAATGGCGGCGACGCGTCCAAGAAATCTAGGTCACACAGCGCGGGAAACACAGCCACTAACAAACACAACCAGAAAATGCTTGACGACGCGGCAAGGGTGGAACGGACGATAACTCTGATGCTCATCGCTGCAGGCGTGATTTTCTTGGTTCTCTCCCTTCCCATGACGATCTACTACATCGTTCACGGGTTCACCCACATCAAAAGGATGAGCGTAAAGGAAGCCCGCTGGGCGCTCTACCATATGGTCTGTTTCGTTTTCATCGACTCGTCCCACGCCATCAACTTCTTCCTCTACTTCTGCACGGCCAAGCGGTTTCGAACCCAGCTCATCCGGATCGTCACCTGGCGCGCTGCTTGCTGGGGCCGAAGAATGACGCGTCGGGCAAACACTGCGGGTTCGAACGGGAACCATGCCGATAGCGGGGCGAGCGTTAAAACCAACTGCACCAACAGTACCTTGCTGTCTGCTAGCAGCGCGAAGATTGAATAACTTTGGTGACTCTCAACAAAGCTCAGAACAGATGCCTCGCGATTGAGGATCCTATGGAGAAAATGAAGACATTACGTCTTCTCATCCTTATGACTCTTCGTTCAAATATAAATCTAACATAAACTTACGGAGCCAAAAAGCGATCAGAAAAAAACACATGTCTGCAGGACATGATTATGTTTTTCGTTTTCGTCTTGTTGATGGCAAGGCGCGTAATAAGAGACTATGTGTTGCTATACTTATACTGACTGACTGGTTACTTAATAGTGGTGCGATAAAACCAGTATCCACCAAGTGTTTTAGTTTTCTAAAAATTTTTTTTTTTTCTTCAAAATAAGCGACAAAGCACTGAAACCTTTCGGAAATTGTTTTTACCCACGGAAAGGTCGAAAATAGGCTGTACAGTCAACAAAATTTCTTTGACAATTTTTCTATCAGCCCTAAAAAGTGTATACTCAAAAAACATGAACTGATTATGTTGTTAGCGATCGTAGAAAAAATTGCCGAAAATGACTTTGAGAAAAGCGGATGGACGTCGGCAAATTGATATGTGTGGTAATCTATGCCCAAAATTAAGCATGCATAAGTTTGCACTTATAATCAAACAGCATCAATGTGAAGCCATGAAAACTATTGTGGACCTAGATTTAGTATTTCCGATAAATAGGGCAAAAATATATGACCTACATACCCATGTAACTAATCCATTGACAAGGTGTCTGATGTGCTTAACAAAAAAACAACAACCACAGCAACCAGAAATGAACAGTAACCCATCGGTTAATGTAATAATAGACCGTTAATTTTGAAACATATACCATTACTAGACCTCTACCCTATTATCCTGCTGTATGCAGGAGAACCGTGCGTTGCGGGTTAGTTTGAAATATAGCATCTAAAACAGTGTCACTGTTGCACACACAAAAATTAATAAGGTGGACTTTCAAATTTAATGATACCTGCGGAAAAGAAGCTGCCTACATCTACTATGTGACTATTGCCTTCAGTACATGTTGTCAGTGAACATTGTATTCCGTATAAAGTGAATTATTGAATCAAAACCATAATGATACTGTGTTGCTAACTGGCTGTTCTTTGATCATCATTCTGTGCGGCAACCAAATGAACACTTCCTGGATATGTATCTTGGATCACTACGACAGTCAAAAAACAACTGTCTAATCTAATCACATAATCTTTGACTTAATACGTAACTGTCTGATCTAGTCACATAATCTTTGGCATACCACGTAACTGTCTAGTCTAGTCACATAATCTTTGACGCATTACGTAACTATCTAACCTAGCCACATAATCTGTGGCTTACCACGTAACTGTCTAATCTAGGTCCACAATCTTTGACGTACTACGTAACTGTCTAATCTAGTCACATAATCTTTGGCTTACTACGTAACTGTCTGATCTAGTCACATTATCTTTGACGCACTACGTAACTGCCTTATCTGGCCAGATAAAAATCATTGGCTTATTTTAATAGTAGCACCCAAATTATCTAATCTAACCAGATATTTTTGGAAATGCATTAACAGTTAAAAGTACTTAACATAATCTGGCCACTTATTCC
The DNA here is from genome assembly GCA_003991915.1 of Elysia chlorotica. NCBI lineage: Eukaryota > Metazoa > Mollusca > Gastropoda > Plakobranchidae > Elysia > Elysia chlorotica. The sequence continues at coordinate 69,979 of RQTK01001083.1, forward strand.
TTGACTCACTTCGACAAAATTAACCAAACTGTGTAATTTCATCTCTTATTCTTAAATTTCCTATAATAGTTACGGACTACACCAATATCAAGGAACTTCAAATAATCTTTTGGTATATTGAAGACATTTGCATAATTTGGTAAAATTTAATGAAGACCGTTGCAAATATTTTACATTTGACATTTTCACAGAAGACAACAAAGCTACTGTTTCTTCATATACAAATACGTATTATAAACAAAGAACGTATTATTGTTGCTGTTGATTTTTCATAAAACACTTTGACGTTTGTATATATAATAATACTGTGCATAAATTATATAAATGTGTGTGTATATAATTATTGGTCGCTATGATATGTCTTAAATATAGAAGAAAGTACCAGTAAAATGGCGATTTCTTCAAAACGATAAAGCAGTGAAACATATCATCTTATAATTACGAAAAAAAAAACAGTATCAAAAGAGGTCGTATCAAACATTTTAACAAACATAATATGAATATGAATAATCATCTACTTATGTTGTACACCAAATATTCATTTTGTTTTTAAATTAGCGCATAGGAAGTCGCTATGAAATAAATTAAGTGATCTGTATAATTGATGGTGTACGAAAAAGAATGATAAAAATGTTTATGAACATAGATTTGTTTGTACATAATTATAATATGTATGTTTTTTAAACATTACATGGATTTGAAAGAAAAATAATCAATTCAAAACAAATATATACTCGTACATAAAAAAATAAATAAACACATTATTACAAGACATAACAAATCCTAAATACCGATATAAAAAAGGTTTATATCAAATTAGTAAATAAAAAAATCAAATCTGTAATAACAATTGGGAATGTTAACACTTAATGCACAACTCAAGTTTAATATTCGGCCCTTCAAAATTAATTCAAATAAAGATAGGGCTCAACAAAATCTCTGTACCAATTTGTTTTTCTCTTGAAATCCCGCAAATACAACTACTAGTGTTTAAACTCTTATTGTACGCGTCAAAATGCTGATAGGTATCGTCCTATAAAATGTTGAATTTTTTGTTGCTGCCTCGTAACATTATTTAAGTGATGTGTCAAAATCGACGAGTTGTGATATAAACTATCACAGTATTGGATTTTCTAATTTTCTTGTTCAACATGTCCCTGATTTTTTTGCGGGTTTTTTTTTCTTTGGTTTTGTTTTTTGTTTTAACTAATAATTCCACGACACTTTCTCAAGGACTTTTGAAGGTCAAGGACAGGTGGCAGAAATGTGTAACTATGCAGGGTGACTATGTAGAGAAATAAATGTAAGTGTGCCAAATTATAAGTCTCTGGGTTTATTCCTTCATTGTCATGCTAAGAACATAGTGAACACCCCTCGTATATTCATTTATTTCTCGATCATAACAAATGCTATTTTCTTTGGTATATACAGTGTCGTGGAATTATTAGTTAAAATTTAATTGTAATATATTGTTAAACATACTTTGAATACTATGTTTCATTCTTTGTTTGTTGTTTAGCGTCCAACGTCAGTAATATATAGGCTTTTATGAGGACAGGTCCAAAATTATATCTGACAATTTTTTATGTGCTGCCACACAAGTATACATATTTATTCACCCCTATAATGGGACAAATGAAGTAAAATTGTTTTTAATTGTAATATATTGTTAAAAAAATACTTTGTATGCTTTGTTTCTTTCTTTATTTGTTTCTTACCGTTCTATGTCAGTATTCAGCAACATATAGACTGTAAGGTGGACGGGTCCCAAGACTAATATCTGACACTTTGTATGTGCTGCCGCACTGAGAAAGTGTGGGGAGATCCGAACTCCTGTCTCAGCCGGTCACATTATACTGACACCGACCCAACCAGTAGGGGACAATATTGGACAAATACACTTTAGACAGATCGTGAGCTTCGAACTAGGGGCCTGTCTATCGGGAGACCAACGCCCCATCACATACAACTGTTCCTCACCACTTTGGATGCTTACCAGATCGACACCGTCTTTATTTCTGTAAATCTTCTAATTTTGTAAAAGTCAATTTCATTTACATAATTTTATTTACATGTTTTACAACAAACTGTTTCTTTTTGCGTTACGCTATTTATATCAATTTTATTCTGAAGTTGTTATGTTATCATTCTTTATTTAGGAGGTGCGGTGGTTCTTAGGGAAGAACATTGGCTTCCATTGCAAAGGTTCGTGGTTCGAGCCCTGGCAATTTCGCTCCCTACTGGTTGGGTCGGTGTCAAGTTCAGATAGCAGTCGCGGCTGAGACAGAATATAGCCTATATAGTGCTGATGTTGGACGTTAAACCAACTCAACTCAAGTCAACTCACTTGTTTCATTACAAACTGCTTCTTTTCGCGTTACGCTACTTTTATCTTTTTTTTTTTCTGAAGTTTTTTTATCACCCTTTATTTTACTCCGTGGATCTGTTTATACATTTTGACATATTATATGTGATACATATCTATTATCATTCTGTATTTTCATTGCGTTTACCTATTCTCCTCTCTATCATTACATTTTCATGCCGCTATTTAGAATGATGCATCTGTTTTCATTACATGTACCTTCAAACTTTTGTCTTGTAACAGACTTTCCTTGTTGAGCGATAACTTGATTTTTGGCTTAAAGCGAGAGTTTCTACTCTTGAATGAAACAGAAAAGTCTCTGGTCTTCGGAATTTAATTTCATGTTTTATCCCAAGGTACTGTATACACGATCTAAATCTTTTTGTTTTAGTTGTTTTAAAGTGATTATTTATCCATACATTTGTTGTTGTGGTGAATAAAAAAAATGTGTCTTTCGGTGATTTTTTGTTTGTTTCTAGTGTGTACTTGTGTACATGTTTCATGAACGTTTCGGTATAAATAAATGGACACATAATTTTAGAGTCAGATGGATAGACAGAGAGAGAGAGAGAGAGAGAGAGAGAGGAGAGAGAGAGGAGAGAGAGAGAGAGAAGAAGAGAGAGAGAGAGAGAGAGAGAGAGAGAGAGAGAGAGAGAGAGAGAGAGAGAGAGAGAGAGAGAGAGAGAGAGAGAGAGAGAGAGAGAGAGAAAGAGAGAGAGAGAGAGAGAGAGAGAGAAAGAGAGAGGCAGATGGAGAGAAAGAGAGAGAGCGAGCGAGAAATGGACAGAAAAAAGGCATATGGACATAGAGAAAGAAAGACAGAGAAAGAATGTAGATCACAAAATAAGGACCATCCCTGTAGCACTGTACCTTACAGACATACAGGTCAAAAAGATAATTGATTTTATGTTTTGTACTATTGTTATTAACACACATGTATCAACACTTTCGGATATTGCATAGACAGAGCATGAAATCACTGCCGGTGGTTGAAGGGGTGTGACAGGGTAATAGCAATTTGACGGTAGACAGGGTGTGGTTGTCTACTAACTTATAGGTAAAGATGATGATGATGATGATGTCAATCATCATAATTATGATGATGATAACGATAGTAATGATAATGTTGACGAAAACAATAATATTATCAAGAACATTAATAATATGTCAAAGGCCGTCTACAATTCTCAAACGTTATTAGAAAAATTACGTGTTTTTTAAAGATTTTTCTTATCAACATTATACCAATTATCAAACCTCAGAAAAATATTAAGTAAACCTAAGACCTAGGTCACACGGCCTTGTACAGCTGTTGGTGTGGTACCATTTACTGCAGTCGATGTCTCTAGTTTGATGGCAGCTGTTGCACCGGAAGATATTGGTGTTCTTTTGGTCATGCCTGGGTGCACACAACGGGGATTTCCTGTCTGTTTATGACCAGGCCATTTTGACCAAAATAGTATTGCAAATACAATGTAGTGCAGTGTCCAGCTATTGTCCGGCCACTGTGGACTTAATGAAGCTAGGCTGTACATATAATAGAAACACTGACATAATCTTTTTAGTCCACAAGGCTTAGATGTAGACACACAAGATATACACGTTAGTGTTGAGCGATTGTCGACTTAATGAAGCTAGGATGTACATATAAACGATACATTACTATAGTCTTTGTATTCCGAAAGGCTTAGATTTAGACGCACAAGATACACAAGTTAGTGTTGTCATTGCCCGAGCTTGGAGTCATAGAAGCGACGTTTTCCTAACAGCTAAATAGGAATACTTGTTGTTATTATTACCATTGTTTACCTTAAGGTTATGTCCAGAAATATGAGGTTTTCTACCATAGGCATGCTTGCTGTTGTAGGAGTGTTGGTGTTTGTTGGATACAGTTCGAGTGAGTGTGAGTATTTTCCAGGTCTTATAGTTTTGCATTTGGGCCACCAGTTTCTATCTATCCCACCACGACTTAAGGTCAGAATTGCGCATTTTTTTTTGAGCTTAGGAATTTTGTTGTGGCGTGCATCTAGTTATACAATACAAGTCATGTAGTCAGGCTGTTTTAAATCTAACAACTTTGACCGACAGGTTGGTTGGTATGGAGGTTGATGTCTTCGACATAATAATTTGGTTTTTATTACTTCAAGGCTACCTGATTACCAGGACAAGTCATTGAAGTAAACACAATTTTCCATCCCATGTTAAAGTTGGACAGTTTTCAGTAATCTGTTAGGAAAAGTTAGAAAGGTTTTCACTGTTACCAAAAATAGTCTGAATTGGCTGAACAGAAAAACCAGCTTTCTTTCTTTTCTTAAATTAAATGTGAAGGAACCATGGTAAATCTATTGGAAGCTGTAATTTGGACTTATTATTCATTTATTTTAATGTGTTACGTAATACGATCGAAAGTCGTAACTTGTATAAATTTATTTAATTTTGTTCAGTGTGTTAAAATGTATGAAAATATGATAACTCTATGATTTCTAAAAGCAGGGACATTTTTCCTTATTTGAAAATGGAAGATGTCATTAAACTAGATTTTTATTATTTTTAGAGGGTAATATTTTTAAATATGTTTCAATCACTTTTGTCAGATTTGACCATGAATGCTTTATATCATTTTGCTTAAAATTGTAATAAAATATTCATACTGCTGAACTTTTGTTATGCAAAAAATTGCTCACTTTTGTATTTATCTGAATTATTCTGTTTATACGTGGACCACAACATTATTTCTTTCCTGAATCGTCCAGGAGATTTTAATCTGCAATGCTATGTAGATTAGACTTAAAGCATCTTTAAAATATTATATTGATCGGTTTTAAGAGTCTACTAGATACTACACTTTTTTTTTATCTGATATGTCCATGTGATCGGCTGAAAGGTCCGTGGTTCGAGCCCTGGTGATTTCTCTCCCTACTGGTTGGGTTGGTGCCTGTTCAATGTGAGCGCCTGAGACAGGAGTTATGGCATCCCCGTCCTGTGTCGTGTGTGACAGCACAAAAAGTTATCAGACGTCAGTCTTGGAGTCCGTCCAAAATTAGCCTATATAGGGGTGAAGTATGATGTTAAACCAATTCAAGTCAACCCCATTGTGTCGGAGAGAGGCTCTAAGCTAGTTATTTGTTTCCTTAATTCACAAAGAGAATCCCACACGATGACTGGTTCCAAGATCAACGTCTGACATTTTACGTGCTGCAACCCACGAAATAGATACCAAGAATTATGTCTCAGCTCGTCATATTATACTCACACAGACCCTACCAGCAGTGGGCACAAATATTCCAAATTAAAGCACCTCCCCCCAACCTCACCCACAACGAAAAACAACAACCTTGCCAACTTCACATTTCTAGCCTAATAATACAGTATGACCAGTCAATGATACGTTATGTGTCATGAAATTTCGTCTTAGTGACTTACTTTACTTTTAAAGCCTAAACGTATGGGTTTTATTGTTTATTATATTGTCATTATTAGATTTTTTCCTTTTTTTCTATGTTCCAGCTAAGAGGGCAAAGCGGTTTTTCACTGCACAAGGCATTGACTGGAGCAAATTTCTCAAATTCTGGAAGGGCAATAACCCTATAAAGACAGGTAGGTACAAAAGTGTTGCCTAGATGGTATCCCCGCCCTGTCTCGTGTGTGGCAGCACATAAAATTGTCAGACGTCAGTCTTGGGCCCGTCCACAATATAGCCTATATAGTGCTGATGTTGGACATTAAACCAACTCAACAACAACAACATTCTTCTTCTTCTTCTTCTTCTTCTTCTTCTTCTTCTTCTTCTTCTTCTTCTGCATTTATTTTCATTATGCCCAAATATTTTAGTTTGGCCTCCTCGATGAAAGAGGCAATCTTTTGTAGGGTTTCCACGGTACACCATAATTTCTACTCTAGTATTGCATCTGAAGGCCATATTATTGTTTGCAAGATCTGGAAATTATATCAATCAAAACCTTGGACTGATAAACTGAAGCTCCCAGTTTAGAATCTCATGTTGTATAAGCGGACACTATTTAATATATTTTTATGACGATGTGCCCCAATGTTGTATCTGATGGCCGTATTGTTTACCTGAACTGGAAATTTCTTCTTCTTCTTCTTCTGCGGTTATTTTCATTATTCCTAAATCATTTAGAGTGGCCTCCTCGATGTAACCGGCAGTCTGTTGTAGGGTTTACAAGGTACCCACAATTTTTTGCTCCAGTTTTGTATCTGTAGGTCATATTACTGTTTGCCTGATCTGGGAATTATATCAATCAAAACCATTGACTTATAAACAGAAGCTCTTATTTTGAAATCTTAGGTTGTTTAATCTGACACTATTTAAAATATTTCATGACGTTTCTGCTCCAGTGTTGTGGGGGGTACGGTGGTCCTGGGGTAGCATATCAGCTTCCGACGCAAAAGGTCTGGATTTGAGCCCTGGCGATTTCGCTCCCCGCCCGGTCTCGTGTGTGGCAGAACATAAAATTGTCAGACGTCAGTCTTGGGGTCCGTCCACAATATAGCCTCTATAGTGCTCATGTTGGACGTTAAACCAACTCAACAACAACAACAACAACAACAACAACAACAACAACAACAACAACAGCTCCAGTATTTTATCTGAAGGCCATAGTGTTTGCCTGAACTAGGAATTTTATCGATCAAAACCTAGAACATATGAACACAAGCTCCCGGTTTGAAATTCTAGGTTGTATAATCGGACAATAATTATTTAAAAACTATTTCATCATGTTCTACAGCAGTGATGTATCTCAAGGCCATATTGTTTGCCTGAGCTAGTAATAGTAACGATCAAAACCTTGAACTGATGAACAGAAGCTCCCATTTTGAAATATCAGGTTGTATAATCGTACACTTCTACATAAATTCTTCCTCTCAATCTTAGACATGCGATCGATTCCAGTGTGGAACTGTTTGCCATAGAATTGGTATTGATTTATAATTTTTATCCCGAGAATTCACGCGCTTTCAACTATTTTAATATAATATTTATTTCCTGATGTTCTGCCTCTACCAGTTAACCTTGACCAGACGAACGTGGACTGTAACGAGGTCGCGTGCTTTCTGGACCCCTGTCAGGTGGCGACATGTCTCGGACAGCCCAATGCTGTTTGCAGGTGAGGGGATGGGGTCGGGTGGTGTTTAGGGCAGGGGTGGGGGCGAGGAATGATACCACACATAAAAGGAATTTTACTATATCGGATGCTTTCTGGAACCGTCTCAGAGTCTCCTGTCTCGAAAAGTCCGACGCTGTTTGCAGGTGAGAGTGAGTGGGGAATAAAAGGGGTGGGGTAGTGTTGGGGGCAGGGATGAGGGGATGGGTCGAGGAATGGATTTTACCACACACATGTTGACTATAACTGAGGTCGCTGAGTCGCATGCTTTCTAGACCAGTGTCATATAACATCCTGTCTCGGGCAGGCGGACTCTGTTAGACTCTGTTTGCAGGTGAGAGTAATGGAGGGGTGGGGGTAATGTAGTGGAGTTGTTCAAGGACGGGTGTTGGTCGGGGAATGAATTTTACCACCTAGACATGGACTGTAACGAAGTTGCGTGCTTCCTGGACCCCTGTCAGGTGGCAACCTGTCTCGGGCAGCTCGACGCAGGTGAGAGTGGTGGGGGGATTAAAGGGTGGGGTGGTTGTATTTGTTGTGGGTTGTTTTACTTAACAATCAAAATGGACTTAGTTAAATTTCGTAACGTCATACAAGGAATCCGGATCTAGATATAACTGTATATCTTAAAATTTGTAGAAAAAAAAGAGTAGCTTTTTTCAAAAGCATGATTATTTGTTATCTCAAAAAAAAAAAAAAAAAAAAAAGACTTACGGGCTATGTATGCCTGTGTGTTGTTAAATTTAATTTTGTTGTTGCTGTTTTGTTTTTTCGCCATAATGCACTAAGAGTGTTTTGAGTGTTGATTTTAACCTTTCTTGCACAATCATTCCTTTGCATTGGATTTCAATTGTATATTTCAGATAATAAAGCACAAAAAAATGGAGACTGTGCTAAAAGGGTTGAAAAGTATATTCCGTGTTGATATTTTCTTTATCTGCTGGAAGCCGCGATAGTCCTGGAGTAGGACATCGACTTTCGGCGCAGGAGGTCCAAGGTTCGAGCCTCGCTAAGGAGATTTCATCCCCTTCATGGTTCGGTCTGTGTCAGTATGGTGTGCTGGGACAGAGTCACTGTCTCTGTGTGACAGCACGTAAACTTGTCAGACTTTAGCCTTGGGACCCATCGACAATGAAGCCTATATGGTGCTGACGTTGGACGCTAAAAAACAATTTACAGTTGTTTTTCTTTACATGCATAAAGTCTATATCTTTAATTTTTTTTCTTTACAGCGCCAAAGGGGAAAAAGGCAAAATAGTCTGCCTCAAATAAGAATAATTATTATTATGTCTTGTTTTCTTGTTTGGCATGATACAGCCTTTGTAGAGAGCATAATTATCATCAATGGAAACTATCCCTGTTTTTTGTGTGTTAAAAATCATAAATACGTCAGTAGAGAAATAAGTTAGTCTCTCTCTCTCTCTTTCTCTCTCTCTCTCTGTCTGTCTCTCTCTCTGTCTGTCTCTCTCTCTCGCTCTCTCTCTCTCTTTATTTTTCTCTGCTTTTCTACTATCCGCCCCTCTCATTCTTGATTTTCCTCCATTCCTATTCCCCTTTCCCCACCAGCATCCTCTCTACTTAATCTCTCTCTCTCTCTCTCTCTCTCTCTCTCTCTCTCTCTCTCTCTCTCTCTGTCTCTCTGTCCGTCTGCCTCTATCTCTCATTTTCTCTCTCTATCCCTTCCTCTCCCACTCTGTTACTTTATAAAAAATTGGACAAAGGCTGAAAAATAATTTATATCGATTATTTAATTGATTCATTGATTCACAACAATAATCAAGTTTAACTTTCTGATTGGTTTAAATCAATTATTTTATCATAGATAATCGTTCACAACAATCAATAGTTGTTTTTTTTTAAATCCATTTACATTCATCAGGCGGTCATGAAAATCATTTTTTATTACACAATCATAATTCTTTTAAAAATGTATACTTTTCATCATAAAATATTATCATAATTACTAACATTATATTAATCAGAAATACAGGTAAGCTATGGATACATTAAAATAACTCGTCGTATTAGAACTGTATGGCATAAAAATATTTGCAAATTATTCTAAAACATATTCAAGTTAGAAATGACCATAAATAACATAGTGTCCTATATACCCATATCAAAAATTAAAAACATTCCAACAGAACTAACATTGATATTTAAAATTACAATGTACTTTAAGCGTAGTCTAAAAAAATTATGGTCTACATTTTGCATAATAGATCGCCTATACAGTGTCATATATACCCATCTCAAAATATCAAAACATTCCACCAATACTAACCTTGATATTTAAAAATACTTTAAGCAAAATCTAAAAAAAAAAGATTGTCTACATTTTGCATAATAGATCGCCGATACAGTTTACTATATACCCATGCAAAATGATCAAAACATTCCACCATTACTTGATCTTTTTTTTTTTAATTTAAGCGAAGTCTATGAAAGATTTATACGTTTTGCATATAGATTGCCAACACACACCATCAACTTATTTAAGAGAAGTCTCTCACACTAGTTTCTTTTCAATTTGCTTAATAGTATTCATCATGTTTTTCTTTAAAGCACTATAGATTGACTATGTCACATCGCATAACTTAAGACATAATCCTTGTGCAAGAACATTTCTGGGGAATTAAAAAAAAAAAAAAAAACAGGTTTGGTTTTCATTATTTCGAAACGAAATGAAAGGTGTTCAAATCAACACAAATTAACGATGTCATAAATCAAGAGTATATTTTATATCAAAGTCCACAATATTATCTTAGGTGTGATGGGCAAATATTAAGGCCACAGGTATACCTACATTTTATAATCTGTGGTTATAACGGTTTACGCAATATAAGTGGGAAGATATTATGTTGAAGTAATAAAAATGACTAAAACATAGCAAAGTCGTTTTCATCTTAGTGGACAAAACACTAAATACACAATTGTTGTAGGGTTTGATTTTAAGTCGTCCTTTTCTATATAATTGTTCTCTCTCTCTGGCTCTCTCTCTGCCTCTTTGTCTCTCTCTTTTTTTTCTTTCTCTGTCTACTCCTTTCTCTCTGTATGCTGACTGTCTGTTATATGTATCTGTCTCTCTGTGTCTCTCTCATACTCACTCGCTTCTCTCTCTCTCTCTCTCTCTCTCTCTCTCTCTCTCTATCTCTCTCTGTCTTTTCATTAATTTGTAGCAGCTTACAGGGTTTAAAATAATGCTACCACCATGAGGGATAAACGGGAAAATGCCAAAAAAAAATTGTACTTTCTAAAATTGTCAACATCATTTAACTATCACTATTATGGTGGTAATAGCAACATAAGGTAGTTAGACTTGCAAAGGGTTGATATATTAAAAATGTTTCAATTGCTAACATCCATTCAATGACGGTACTAGGGTTGTGATAACATCATGGGATAGACGTGTGAATCTCTAATAAATTATTTAGAATGTTAACATCACTTGACCACCGCTAATATGGTGGTAATTATACCATGTGAAAAGTAAACCTGTACTGGTCCAATAAATAATACCATTAAAATGTTAACATCAATTGATTTTCGTTCTTATGGTAGTGATAACAGAATCATAGACATACGCATAAAAAGGCCTGGTAAATTATACTGTTTAAAATATTAACAATGACTATGTCGGTAAGTAAATTATAAGACAAATAGACTTGTAAAGGTTTGATAGATAATACTATTTAGATTAACATTTGTTAACATCATTAATTTTGCAGCTGTGGTGTTGTTGAAACCATTTTTGTTAGCTATTTCTGTTAAAACCATATATACAAATTAGAATGTAAACATAATTGATCTTGCACATGTGGTGTCGTAAAAATCATTTAAAGATAGCTAATTGAGAAAACACCTATGTACCTTTTCGAATTTTAACACCAGCTACAACCATAATTACTCTTCTTAAAAAATCATTATATACATCTAGCTGTCTAAAGACTGCATGTACTATTTCGATTTTTAACATCAGTTTTAACCATGGTGTTGGCAACCACCGTTAGGTATAGCTAGTTGTGTTAACGATGTGTATACTAGTCGTACTATTTAGAATGTTAACATATAGCTAGTTGTGTGAAGGATGTATATACTATTTAACAAACTATTTAGAATGTTAACATATAGCTAGTTGTGTGAATGATTTATATACTATTTAACATACTAATTAGAATGTTAACATATAGCTAGTTGTAAAAAGGATGTGTATACTGTTTAACATACTAATTAGAATGTTAACATACAGCTAGTTGTGTGAAGGATGTGTATACTATTTAATGTACTATTTAGAATGTTAACACCATTTATAACCGTGGTCTTGGTAACCACCGTTAGGTATAGCTAGTTGTGTTAAGGATGTGTATACTATTTAACATACTATTTAGAATGTGAACACAAATCTAGTTGTGTGAAGGATGTGTATACTATTTAACATACTATTTAGAATGTTAACATAATTATAGCTAGTTGTGTGAAGGATGACACATTATAAATTGTATGATAAGTCTTACAATTGTATATCGATCAACACACTTCCTACACACATTATAAATACATACTATTCAGAATGTTAACACCATTTTTAACCGTGGTATTGGTAACCACCGTTAGGTATAGCTAGTCATGTTAACGATGTTTGTACAAGTCGTACTAGTTAGAATGTTAACATATAGCTAGTTGTGTGAAAGATGTATATACTTTTTAACATACTATTTAGAATGTTAACATGTAGCTAGTTGTGTTAAGAACGTGTATACTATTTAACATGCTATTTATAATGTTAAAATATAGCTAGTTGTGTTAACGATGTGTATACTAGTCGAACTATTTAGAATGTTAACATATAGCTATTTGTGTGGAAGATGTGTATACTATTTAACATACTATTTAGAATGTTAACACATAGCTATTTGTGTGGAAGATCTATATACTATTTAACATACTATTTAGAATGTTAACATATAACTAGTTGTGTGAAGGACGTGTATACTATTTAACATACTATTTAGAATGGTAACATATAGCTAGTTGTGTGAATGGTATATATACTATTTAACATACTAATTAGAATGTTAACATATAGCTAGTTGTTTGAAGGATATGTATACTATTTAAAATACTATTTAGAATGGTAACATATAGCTAGTTGTGTGCAGGATGTGTATACTATTTAATGTACTAATTAGAATGTTAACATAAAGCTAGTTGTGTGAAGGATCTGTATACTATTAAACATACTATTTAGAATGTTAACATATAGCTAAATGTGTTAAGGATGTGTACACTAGTCGCAATGTTTCGAATGTTAACATATAGCTAGCTGTGTGAAGTATGTGTATACCATTTAACATATTATTTAAAATCTTAACATATAGCTCGTTTTTTGAAGGATGTGTGTTCTATTTAACATACTATTTAGAATGTTAACATCAATCGTACCATTAGGTATAGCTAGTTGTATGAAGGACGTGTATACTATTTAACATACTATTTAGAATGTTAACATATAGCTAGTTGTGTTAAGAACGTGTATACTATTTTAACATACTATTTAGAATGTTAACATCAATTGCTGGTTCCAGGCGCCGCTGCTGTAGTGCTAACATTCGCCGCCTGTCTCAACCTTTTGATATACTCGGCGCCCCATTCTCGTAGTAGATTCTGGAACAGGAAGGGGAAATTGTTATATGTGCGTGATTTTTTGGTTGGTTTTTTTTGTTGTTTTGGGTGGGGGGAGGGGAGGGGTCAGTATCCAGCGTTATGCCTATTTACCTACCAACATATCTCATATCTATCAGTTATATCTATCTATCTATCTATCTATCTATCTATCTATCTATCTATCTATCTATCTATCTATCTATCTATCTATCTATCTATCTATCTATCTATATGAAAAAGGCCGTGGTTCGAGCCCTGGCGATTGCGTTCCCAACTGGTTGGGTCGGTGTCAGTACCATCTGACTGGCTGAGACAGGAGTTATGGTACCCCCGCCTTGTCTCGTGTGTGGCAGCACATAAAATTGTCAGACGTCAGCTTTGGGGGCCAGCCATCAATACAGCCTATATAGTTCTGAAGTTGGACGTTAAACCAACTCAACTACAACTATCACAGCTACCACTCAACTCACAATCCAGCTAGTATCTATATAATCGTCCTGCACTACCACCCATCTTACAGCACCACAACTTTTTTTAGACGTCATACACTACCACCAACCTCACAATACTCCCACTATCTATACGTCTTATACTACCTCACAGTATTCTTACTATAGACGTCCTATTACTACCACTTATTCTTACTATAGACGTCCTACAACTACCACTCACCTCACAGTACTCGTACGTCCGCCTAAGCCTCAGGTGAAGTGGCCGCATCTCCTCGTCAGCGAATACGTATCTGGCTACCTCGCCAGGCATTGGCTGAGAAGGGGGAGGGGTAGAATAAACAAGATGAAAAATAGAAAGGAATACTACAAGAGGGAGAGGGGTATCTTCAGAGATGTTGGGAGATTTGTAGAAACATGATAGTAGAGAAATAATAAATGTATATACGTTTTTATAAATGTATATATATGTATTTTTAGTTTATAGAAGAATAGATTAGAAATGAGCTCAGTGAGCACGTATGGAAATTAAAAGACAACAATATAAATTACAACATATCTTGGCATATTCTTGAAGAGCAAACGCCATATTCTCCATCATTAAAAAACTCCGTAACATGTCTTATCGAACATTTTTAAAATTTATGAAAAAAAAAACCTGAATAAAAGAAAAGAAATACTGTGTACGTGCAAAAGAAAGACGAACGAGAGGAAGTCTTGTGTTGAGAGGGGCGCAATTTGCGCCTCTCGAAACACATGTGTAATGGCTTCGATAACTATCAATTATTTTGTGAAACCATACAGCTCTTAAATTGTTTGAGCAATTTTCTTTAAATGTACTAAAACAATAAAATATAAACCCAGGATAGTTTGCAACATGTATTCCTCTATTGCATTAATTTTCCATTTTTTTAAAATATGCTGTCAAAACATGAAAAACATAGAGTATCGATACTTTAGTATTAAAACGATACTCACAAGCATGGGATCAGCGAACACGTATCTGGCTACCTCGCCAGGCATTGGCTGAGAAGGGGGGATTTGGGGAGGGGGGGGGGGGTTGAACGAAATAAAAATTTATAGGAAGGCTACAAAAGGGATAGGGATATCTTCAGTGATGTTGGGATATTTGTAGAAACATGAACATTTCTCTTATTGTAAAACCTCACTTTTTATGGTTGGAATGCATGAAAAATAACTGCAAGCGTAATAAACTGATTAAACCATTCAGTACCCCGAAGGTAAAAAATAACCCCCAGTAAAGTTTTCAACCTGCCATTCTCTCTTACATTATTTTCTTTTTTTTTTTCATTTTTAATTTATACTAGACTGTCAAGCCATGAAATTTACAGAGTATCGATTTTTTAGTATTTAAAACGATACTCACAAGCATGGGCGATTCCCTCTTTACAGATACTCGCCGGACGATGAAGAGGAGGGCGGTGGCGAGTACTTTTAGATTCCTTTCGGCTGTTTCGCTCAGGGCCTCGCTCGACAAACCGTAGTCGACTGGTCGCATTAGGAGCTGAAGGGATAATCGTTCTTTTAATAAAGGGTTTAGATTACATGACGTTAGAATTACATGGTTCTACCTCAAGTTAGATAATGAAAGCAGTATATTACTCACTATGCATTCTTAATATGTTCACAAAAGAAAAGAAAAAAAGAAAAAAAAAATTGTGAAGAAATTATAAAGTCATAAGGATATGTATATTACCCTTTACGCATGATGTTACTGATTGTTTCATGTTTACAAAAGAAGAAGAAAAGGATGTTTTAGGAAAATTTCGAAGAAATTATAAAGTGATGTGGAGATGTAAATCTAACGGTGTAGCCTTTAAGAAAACATTTGTGAAGAAATTATAAAGTGATGGAGATATGTAAATCTAACGGTGTAGCATTTAAGAAAATATTTGTGAAGAAATTATAAAGTGATGGAGAGATGTAAATCTAACGGTGTAGACTTTAGGAAAATTACGAAGAAAATACAAAGTGATAGAGATATGTAAATCTAACGGTGTAGACTTTAGGAAAATTACGAAGAAATTATAAAGTGATGGAGAGATGTAAATCTAACGGTGTAGACTTTAAGAAAATTGTGAAGAAATTATAAAGTGATGGAGATATGTAAATCTAACGGTGTAGCATTTAAGAAAACATTTGTGAAGAAATTATAAAGTGGTGGAGGGATGTAAATCTAACGGTGTAGTCTTTAAGAAAATATTTGTGAAGAAATTATAAAGTGATGGAGAGATGTAAATCTAACGGTGTAGACTTTAGGAAAATTACGAAGAAATTATAAAGTGATGGAGAGATGTAAATCTAACGGTGTAGCATTTAAGAAAACATTTGTGAAGAAATTATAAAGTGGTGGAGAGATGTAAATCTAACGGTGTAGCCTTTAGAAAATATTTGTGAAGAAATTATAAAGTGATGGAGAGATGTAAATCTAACGGTGTAGACTTTAGGAAAATTACGAAGAAATTATAAAGTGATGAAAAGATGTACATCTAACGGTGTAGACTTTAGGAAAATTACGAAGAAATTATAAAGTGATGGGGAGATGTAAATCTAACTGTGTAGACTTACCGTGGTGATCATACTTCTAGACAGGAATACGCCCACCAGCAGGATAAACGCTTCCAGGTTTCCAACGTTCTTGGTTCGTCCGGTGCCGTCAAACTCGAGGCGATCCTGTTACATAGAGAAGTGGTAGTGGTTGTTGTAGTGGTGGTTGTAGTGGTAGTGGCTATGGAAGTGGTAGTCGTAGTTGTAGTGGTGGTAGTTGTAATTGTATGTGGTGGTGTTAGTAGTTGTAGTGGTAGTTATGG
>RQTK01001083.1:91405-116104 GCA_003991915.1 Elysia chlorotica
ACACACCCTACCTTTTCCTCCCTGCACTATATAAATCCACCTGTTCCTATGTTACTAGGTTAGTGTGTTACTGTGTTAGTATCTACCTTGGTTAGCATACTTCTAAGTGAAGCTATAAACCAAGCTGCCCATGCTACATGGCGAAAGCGGCGAAGGGGGGCTGAAACAAGACAAAAGAATAACATAGGATTAGTACATTGAGTTTTTAATTGTATCTTTGTTTATTACGAGTTTAATGTATATGTCTACATAAATATCTGTATTTTTGTAACTATCTCTTTCTTTCTTACTCTGTCTTCTTCTAATACTCCCTCTTTCTGTCTCTCTTTCCCTCATTTCCTTCCTTTCTTACTATCTATTTCTCTCTTTCACCCTATCTCTCTCTTTCTCTCTCTATCTCTCTTCCTGTTTATATGTGTATTTATCTATTTTGCATCACTATGTGCATTTCTTTTCATCCATCTATCTTTCTATCTATCTATCTTCTCTCTGTCCCTCTTAATTGAGTTGTCTGTGTGTTCCTGTCTCTCCCTCTCTTCTCTTTCCCTCTCTCTCTCTCTCTCTCTCTCTCTCTCTCTCCCTCTCTCACTCTCCCTCATATAAAAACAATAGTTATTACCTTCCCTTACGCCAATCCCCTTTCACATGACACAACATTCTATTATTACATTTTAACCTCCGCTAATTAAACCACTCCTTCTCGCTCTGTCTTTCTCTTTCTTTTTAATTATCTCTATCTCTTTTTTTCTCTCTTTTATTTATATTGTGTATTTGTATAATGCATCAATATGTTCATCTATCTATATTATTATGTATCTATATAATTGGTACTTATCTATCTGTATGTATCTATTTCTCTGTCTGTCTATCTAACTATCCATCTATCTGTCTACCTATGTATCTTTCTATTTCTATATCTATCTATCTATCTATCTATCCATCTATCTATCTATTCATCCATCCATTGATCCATCTATATATCTATCTATTTATCGATATATCTATCTATCTTTCTTTCTATCTATATCTATTTGTCTATCTATCTAACTATCTATCTATCTATCTATTTATCGATATATCTATCTATCTTTCTTTCTATCTATCCATATATATCCACCCATCCATCTATCTTTCTATGCCTCTTTATGTCTATATGTGTATACCACAACATATACATACATACCTACATATTCATGTTATTCATTTATGAGAGAAATTAAAACATAGCCCTTACCGCGCTGACGTGCCGTAAAAACAAACTCACTAACTTACTCACTCACTCACTCACTCACTGAGAGAAATTTCAAGGCATTTAAAAGTAGGTTGATAACGTACTAATTGACCCATATAAAGAACGTGAGTTTAGTACACTAGACAACCACTCACCAGGACCGGGGAAAGGGTAGGGCGAGGCCCGTTTCTTTACATTGTCTGTCCGGACGACTGAAACGGAAAGGAGAAAAAAACAACGCAACATTGCATTAGCGTTGTGATTAATTGTTCAATAATACAATATTGCTATATAATTATGTAAAAATGGAAAATATGCCCTCTTAGTGGGTCAAAGTATAAAATAGTAATATGTTGTTGAGTTGGTTTAATGTCCAACATCAGACAACAGCAACAACAACAGTAAGCCAGACAACTACTCACCAGGACCAGGGAAAGGGTAGGGCGAGGCCCGTTTCTTTACATTGTCTGTCCGGACGACTGAAACCGTAAGTAGAAAGAAAGAAAGCAACATTGCATTAGCGTTGTGATTAATTGTTCAATAATACAATATTTCTATGTATGTAAAAATGGAAAATATGCCCTCTTTGTGGGTCAAAGTATAAAAAAAGAATATATAGTTGAGTTGGTTTAAAATCCAACATCAGCGCTATATAGGCTATATTGAATAGATGTATTTTTAAGTAATAAAAAGGCACATTGAAATAAGTGGCATTGAAAATAAAATGACAAGGAAAATATTACATTGAAATCCTGTTGTGTTTTTAAATGGTTCTCATGGTGATGATGTGACTTAAAAATGCTTTTTGTATTATTTATTCGTCTTTTTATTTTATCGTAAACTTGACGCAACAGGAGAAACCAGCCCCTATGTTTTTTCTATACACTGACAAGGCCCCAGCTAATATTTTAGCTCCTGGCCCTTTGCTAGATAGTCAAGAGGTATATCAATTGGTTTAAACGACACTCCATTTCATCAAACAGCTAAACTACTTTATATTGGTACATGAATATGGTAATAAGTGATACAGTCTCCAATAGACTAGACTGTTTGTACAATAAACTGCATTCACTGTAATTTTTTTTTCTTTTCTTTTTTATGTAAACTTTGTGAGAAAGTAATTATTATATTATAGTGCAAGGTGCTGTATAATTTACAAAGGCGGTGCAGGTTATTTTAATGCAAAAAAAATCCAACTGATGTAATTTCATGATAGAAAGTATGTATGATACAAATGATATACAATTATGATGCAAAGAACATAATCATGTTGTAAAGGATACAGAGAATACAAAGAGCGCACATGATACAAAGGTTACACATGATACCAATGATGCAAGAGATACAAAAGTAACATGTTATACTAAGTTGACATGTGATACCAAGGTGACAGGTGATTCAATAAGGACAAGTGATACAAAGGTGGCATGTAATACAAAGGTGACATGTGATAAAAAGGTGACATGTGATACAAAGATGACATGTGATACAAACGTGACATGTGATACAAAGGTGACGTGTGATACAAATGTGACATATAATATAATAAATGGACATGATACACTAAATATCCATGATACAGTGGATACACGGAATTGAATTAGGAAAGAAGCTGTTTATTCTTGATAATTTATTAAGGCAAAGAGAGTGCCTAAAATGTGTTGATGTTATAGATTTAAAAATAATCTTAACACACAGATACAAAATCTGATTTGTAGCAGCTTACATCAGACTTATTTCCATTGCCTTACTTGTCGAACTTGTGTTTGTGCGAATATTGGTAAACTATGCTTATAGATATGATTAGAGGTATGTTTTTTCTAAATTAGGTGCATGTCTGACAGTACACATTTGCAACCGTGTAATCTCTGTATGAAATTATAAAGATGTATCTTTTCTTATCTTATTAT
Organism: Elysia chlorotica; assembly: GCA_003991915.1. Lineage (NCBI taxonomy): Eukaryota > Metazoa > Mollusca > Gastropoda > Plakobranchidae > Elysia > Elysia chlorotica. Next base: position 94,547 of record RQTK01001083.1, read on the forward strand.
AACTTATCTTATCTTAATTTAATTTATTTATCTAATATTTGTCTATGGTGTAAACAAAAAAAGAACAAGCTATATACCATTACCGTTATCTATGCTAGATCATCGATTACAAAAAGAACAAGCCATGTATCATGGCAAATTTACCGTTATCTATGCTAGATCATCGATTCCTCAGCAGACAATTACACATGAACGTATATAAGGGATAGAGTAGAAATCACACAATGGTGCCTAGGTTGTGTTGACTCATACACATTCTAAAGGTTTACAAGCGTGCATGTAGAAAGCCTATATCATTTTAAATTTATGGTTTGATTGATAAAACACAGCAAGCAAAAGTCAAAGCTGGATATATTATGTCTTTCATTGGTGAGAACAAAGTGCAAAATAAACACAGAGGCGTAGGAAATAGCATATCACGTTTTTCAAGAATACCGGGAAATTTGTATGTTTTCAGAAATGTCTAGCTTGTTTTGTAAATATCAACTTGGAATGTTTAAAAGATATCAAATTGCCACATGTCCTGCCCATTGCCATTTTGTTTTTGTAATTCTGTATTTTATAGGCCTATAGATGTGTTTTCTCCCAGCTTGTTGTGCCGGGAAATCTACGGGTTGTAAAACTAACAACGACGAACATAATTTTTGTCACAGCTAACTTAAGTAACAGTGCATTAGTACTTAATAAAGATCTTGTGATATCGGGGGCCATACAGAAAACAGAATCTGCTACGGCGTCCAATAGACTATTCAATACAATGACGGAGCCAATGAGATAGTTATCAGATAACGCAATGTCCAATGAGTGTGGTTATGTCAACCGTTCTTGTCGCGTGGGTTGCAAAGCCTCTACTATGAGGCCTGCCGGGAACACAAGTAAATATTCCTAATGTGAGCAGGACAAACGTGTAATGAAGATCTAGAGTCTAGAGATCTATAAACATTTTAGATAAATATGGAAGAAGAAGAAAGAGAGAAATGTAGTGCTAGGGCGTCTATGTGCCAGGATATGGTGTATCATTGCGCCAAACGGTCGGAGATCCTCGTATTCTGATTGGCTGGCAGCGCTCAGCGCGGGAAATAAAGCCGAGGGGGGCGTGTATCATTGCGCCAAACGGTCGGAGATCCTCGTAATCTGATAGGCTGGCAGCGCTCAGCGCGGGAGATAAGGCCTAGGGGGCGTGCCCTAGCCGTGACGCACAGACACCGTGATACGCCGTGCTAGTCGGCGCGGTTCCGCTTTTCCAGCACCGGCAATCATTTTTTTGGGCAATATAAATAGTTTTTCTGGCCCTGTGAATTGTCATTCTGAGCGCACGCTTTGTGGCAGAGTGTGAGTGTAGATCTAGAAATTTTTTGTGTGGTAGATACTCACACCGATTTTTGTTTCTAGCATTAATCATGATTGTGTAGAAATAAAAATAAATTGAATATATAAATCCTTTTGGCAGGATGAATGGTGGCAGTGGTTGTGGTGGTCGCTGCTGATTTTCTGTGTCGTCATCAGCAATTTTCTGTACACGACTACGTTTTTGTTTTCAGCTTCACCGTGGCGTTCGGACACCAACCGCCACGCGTTGCCGGGGCATTGTGATAGCTACACGATTTAGACCTACACATATATTTAGATCTTACATTACAAAAAGCACAGCACACACATGAATCAGGATGTCTAGATCTAGATTTATATCTCTGGTTCGAGAAATCTAGATCTAAATTTCTCTCAAACACGTAAACAAAATTACGTGATAGTTGTATTTATTTCTTTAAATAATCATGCTGATTGGGCTAGAGCATAGATCTATTTTGATATATCTTTTTGCACTAGCCGACTTACAAACATCACGTGACTTTTGCGAGAAAGAGGGCAACCCCAATATTCTACACAGGGAGGGATAAACTGCTAGACTAAACAATGAAACACACCACAGGATTTCTAGATCTAAACATTTGGGATGAGCTGATAAATTTAGATATAGACTGTCAAAACTGAAAAAGAGTTGTTTCTTTGTCACTGAACATGAGTTGTTTCTATTGAAAATTAGTGAATGAGCCGATAAGTATTCACAAAACGTTTTCCTTGTCGGTCATTCAAATTCGTGCTCTTTGATATAGAGGCCATAATAATATTGTCAGAAGGCCAAATTTTTAAAAGCAAGGACAAAGAAGGGAGAACTGCCGAAATAATGCTATTAGAAAGCTCAAAATGTTGTTTACATAATTAATTAATTTGTATCAGATTTTAACATAGATCTAGATCTAATAGCAATCCATCCAGCATTCTTTTCATATTCTTTTTGTTTGCAGACAAAAGGAAAGGTCAAAATGTTAGGCACTTTGATTTTTAAGTTTATAAAAAGGGTGGAGTGCAAGAAACGAAACAAAAAGTGTAAAATACAGGTATTACATAGAAAGACCCTTTTCATATTTTTTTAAAATATATGCTTCATTCATACTACTTCTAATGATAAACTTCATCGTCCTGATAGCAAATCTACATTAAAATGTTGGAGTCTGTGGCTTGTATAGTTTAGTCTGCACTTCTCTAGTTTAGTATATCGGAAAAAGTTACCACTTAAGAGTTCCAAATAGAGAGGAACACATTCCCTTGAAAGTGTCTGAGGATGAACCTCTTTTGGACATGGCACTCACTATGTTCTGCTTGGATGAATTACTCTATTGCCCATGGAAGGAAGTATTCAACATAACATTCAATTGCTATACAGTGAAAAGCCTTTTCAGTCTTGCCCTCTGAATGATGTATTTACACACAAGTCGGGACTTCAAAATTTTAAAAATATTGGGGTTACTAAGATGAAAATTTCCCCTTTCAACCTTTCAACAAAAATTGGTTTACGTAATATTCCACTGTATTCAACCTGCTCGTATGAACGGGTAACCTAGCTTGTTTTTTTGTGTGTTGTTGTTGTTTTTTTTTTTTTTTAATTTTTTTTTAATATATTTCACTTATCAGTAGTCAGTGACATCTTACCTCGAAACTCCTGACCATCAGTTAATACATTTTTGTTTCCTCCTTATAATACATCAACTATCCGATCTGGACTGCTACGCTACTACTGCTGCTAAAGATAGACAGACTTCACCCCTTAGCAAGAGAACACAAAGCGCGAATCTGGAAGAAAATTAGGCACACTTCAAATAATGTCGTATCTGTTTGTTAAACATCTCTGATGACTCCTAACAAAATGCAATAATATTTTTTGTGAAATCTCATAACTAGCGGGAGTAAAATATCTTGATGATCTTGTTGATCAGAATATGTCAGTCTGTCTGTTTGTCTGTAAGTCTCTCTTTGTCTGCCTGTCTCTGTGCTTGCCCCCCCCCCCCCCCTCCACCTCTCCCTCTCCCTCCCTTTCTCTCTCTCCTTCTCTTTTTGTCTCTCGATTTCCCACCGTCTTCCACTATTATTCCCATAAGACTGCAAACAAAAATTAGATAGAGCTGGAGACCACGACAAACACTTATTTCAGCATCATTGGCCAAGATACCAGTTCAACCAAATACCTATTTTGTTGCCTCTAACATTTATACAGTAAACTTTTCCCATAAAAAATACTGTAAAAATGTGTTTAATGACTATTTGCTTTGTTCTCTTTTCAATTTAAGAGCAGAATTCACAATGCTGTTTTTAACTATTTAAAGCTTGTATAGCAAAAAATCGCAAACACACAAAGCCTTTGTTTTTCTCACGAACTGTAACGATAATTTTAATGAAAGAAATCGTTGAAAAGTTCTCTTTTTCGTGGAGGACTCAGTGATGAATACACTGTTATAGAAGCTCATTTTTATTTAAACGATTTTCCCCTTTTTTCTTGAACGCCCTCATAATTTTTTAAATAGAAAACTACTAGTGCGATTACATTTTCACACCGCATTACTTTCAAACTTGTCAACAATTCAGTTTCAACGTTGCACTGACTTAACATTCATATTACACTGATTTCTCAAAATTTTACATTGCAAGGGGCATAGTTGATTTGTAATTAATTTAAACATTATATAGAATCAAAGTTTTAACATCTACTCATTGTTTAAGACGACGCCCAAGATCATTATTTATCACGCTCGGGGAAAAAGCTTTCTTGAAATTGGAAGAGGCAGAGATAGCGAAATTGCACAGACAGAGAGACAGAGAAAGAGAAAGGAAGAGAGAGAGAAATAGGCAAAATAGGACTTAAAGCCGTGTATTTCCCAACGATTAATAGTCTACCGGCAAACCAAATTGTAACAACCCTTATTCACGGTCCAGATATCCAAAAATAATGAATATATAATAGAACCTATGTTTGGAGCTTCAGCGACAAAGGGAAACTTTAACAGAATAATTATTACCTCGGTGTAACGCGCCACAATGACTTACTCGCCAGCGTAACTCGCAGTCACCAAATAAATTCTTTCAATGCGAAAACGACTCTATTATTTTGTGTTCAGGCAGCGGTCACAGTGGTCATTGAGTTGAGTGCCCCAATTCCGAAGAAAATAACCTATGGCGTCATTCAACACTTTACCATGCCTTGATATGGAACATAGACAACCGAGGCTTTTTGGACTCCTATCCGAAATTTCCTCCATTTTGGATTAAACAGAGTTGCATTGAATTATGGGTGGAATTTCTTCTCAAAGCTAGGGAAATAAAAACAATTCTAATGTGCCCCAAACTTGAAAAGGTGGGCTCAATCCCAAACAGTGGGTGTGCTCATTCCGAACAAGTTCAAAACCAAGCATGAGTGATGCTAGATGCTCCTCGCTTGACCTCTCTTTGAGCCAGGAGAATTGATCTCTCTTGGGGTCCGGAGTGCTGAATATCTGGTCCAACAAAGTGTCTTCATAAAGCCTGACCACCCGCCTCTCCTAAACCCTATTGTTGAAACCGAATTTCATTTCAACAAATTTCTCCTATGCTTTAAATTTAACCCCGAACAGTGCAACAACATGATTTTTTTCTAGGCATAAATATTCGCAATTTATTAATTTAGTATGAAATATTAATTATTTAACTATTTTAGAAACAATTTTTACACATAGAAATACAACCAGACCATCAGTTTTAGGAGAAAAGGTTTAAACTGTCTCTGATGCTTTCACCTTTCAGCGTGTGTTTATTGTTTTGAACCGAGGAGTGGTAAACTTCCCCTGAATTAGATCTAACCAGCCAACAATAATTATGAACCACCAACACCGTAGTTAGTGATGGACATTTGTTTCTGAAACTTTTATTCCTACTTAAGATGTTTCCTTACATTGATTTCTGTAAGATTTTCACACGACTTATTTTCTTTCTAAATGTGATCACTAGATCTAGAATCTAAATTTAGATCCATCCACCACATTGAAATCCTGTAATTAACTTAGTTACCGGCATGGGCTACTAATGACTGTGACCATTCACACAGAAATTGCAAAAAAATTGGAATCATTATAAAAACATACGAGTGTTATACAGCAAATGTAAAATATAATGGAGGATGGACTTGAAAAATGTTTTGATTATTATCTGCTGCCTCAAACCTCCACCTATCCCTTTAAAAAAAACGAATGACGAAAATCAAGACTCTTTATGCCTAGCAGTATATTCGGAAAAAACGTGATCCCTAAACAACAAAGTAGAAAAACTACAAGCCCCATTTCCATGAGTACATAGACATTGAGACCTGGTTCGAGCCGTGCACATCAGACCAGTCAATGAAGATTGATTGCTTCAGGCGTGATCACCGCATCTCAAAGTCCGGCAAGGCAAGAGGCGGCGGAGAGTGTCTTCATGGAAACGAACGCTGGGCCCACATAAACAACATGCTAATAACAGATTAAGAGTGCACATCTGATCTCGAGCTTTTCTGGCCGCATACATAAGACCATTTTCCTGCCTCGGGAATTCACAAGTGGGATTATCAATTGTGATCATCCCCCACTACTGGTTCCATGGAGGCGTCGAACATTCAAGATAATGACAGCCGATGGTCAGATGCTGTTAAACTTGTTCTAAAGGGGACTTTAAACACTGCACCTTAGATTCTCTGTCACTTCACAATCACCTGTTCAACCAGACAAGACCTTACTATAGATTTGTGTTATGCTAACGTTACCAACGCATATATAAGCTCTTTTCTCTTTCTTCCCTCTGCGACTCAGTCCACAACACCATTAAGCTGATGCCGAAGTACATATATACGCCAAACTCAACAGAGCGTCAAGTCCTTACACCTTGGGGCATGCAAAAAGTACATGGCTGCCTGGACTCTGCAGACTGGCAAATCGTTTATAAACTTTTCCAACAATATTGACCAACTTACTGAGACAGTGAATGGCTAGATAAACTTTTGTGAATATAACGTTATAACTACTAAAACTATTATCAAATTCCCGAATGAATAACCTATAAAGCTATATTATGGACGGACCCCAAGACGAGTGTGGTTACCATGACTCCTGTCTCAGCAAGTCACATTAAACTGGCATCGACCCAACCAGTAAGGGGCGAAATCGCCAGGAATGGAACCACATACTTCCTGCGTCGGTAGCCCATGTTCGACTCCATGGCTACCGTGCCCCCCATTTAGATAACAGGTTATACAGATAATGACTGTTACAATAACTCATTTGTACCATCAGGCTTACGGCATCATATGTGGAATTACTCTTAGAAAAATTGAGAGTATGCGGGCGTGTAGCTGTAAGTGTGTGTGTGTGTGTGTGTGTGTGTGCTATGAGCGCTATGGGGAAAAAGAAAGGAGGTAAAAGAAAAATGGTTAGAATTTTTCTATCAACGTAGGCCACATGTGCATAAAGGCTTCTTTACTAAACTTAATATTTGTTTCTACAGTACTCATATGTGAAGAGTCATCATTCATATTAATGTAATGTTTACTGTTATACAAATTTATATCGATTTTGGTTTTTGTGCAGCCATGTTCTGTTAGTTTAACTATATTTGTGTAATAAGATTTCAGAGACTTTATGGCGGCCGCCAGACGGACTCTGAGTTACGCTGGTGGGTGGGTCATTATGGCGTGTTACACCGGTTTGAGACCCATAGATGGAGTAACATGTTACAGAATCTATGTTAAATCATTTGTTTGTAAATGAAAAAAGTAACCTGTCAAAGAATTTTCTTTATCGCCTGGCATATTTAGGGAAAGAGCAACGTGTGACTCACTATGACAATATATAATTTATATACTAAGGAAAATAGCATCGTAAAACAATTCACACGGCCTTAATTAAAAATTAGATAGAGAACCTTATATGTAATCTCGATTGGGATTCAAATGGTAGAGTAACATACAGCAGAGCCTATGTTAACCCATACAACCTCGTTTAGTATTCAAAGTTTAGATAAATATTTATCGGAACCTAATATGTTACCACCCCCACCCCCCTCTCTCTCTCTCTCTCTCAAATAGAAAAGCAATCGAGTGCATTGATTTTACTGCAAAAATATATAGAACAGCTTGACAAATGCTGCGAGATCCGTTATCATCGCCGGCAAGGGGCATAAGGTAAAGCCAACAACAAGTCATGATATGGAGACAAAAGGGTATTGTAAGGTAAGTAATATTTTGACTTAATTTCTTAGCGACCAACTGAACATTTTTTAAACTCCCATGAAGTTAATTTCCTCTTACTAACCCAAAGTGTTAACTTCTTGACTATTTCAACTTTGTTTCAAGACTAATAACACCCAGAACTAATAACTAAAACATTATATTTACCTCGATTGGAGGTCCAGGGATAGAACCGTTGGCAGCAATCACCAATCTGGCATTTTCCCAGCCATCTGCAGTGATGATCTCGCTGGCGTTGATTGGCTGACTGGCTGTGTCATCATCCCACATGTAGAGTTGTCCCACATGGGCGTACACAGCTTCCCGTCCTCTCATCATGGGCAGCCGGTGTTCCAAGCGAAGCCAGAACTCGCACACTTCATCAGTTGATCTACATTGGGTGTGTCCCTGTCTGTACAGGGTAGAGATGACCACTAACCTCAAGAAGACCATTGGGTGTAGAGAAAACTCAAGAGGACCCATCATCCTGTTGTGGTAGAAAAGAATAGGAACGATATAAGATAGATCAAAAGCAGCAATCACAAACCTAGACCTAGCTTGAGATCAACAGATCTACAATAGCCATTGTAGTAAAAAAATTAGATTCTTCAGCTCACTGCATTCTGCTTGGCTAGCTTTTGGAAAAACATACAGAGCTAGAGTCTTACATGGAGACACAATAGAACAGCACTACGTAATTCATGTTAACGTTTCGTTTATTATTTTTGTTCTTCTCCCCCGAACTATCATTATTGTGAAACATGCACACGACATTTAATATTTTCTGTGAAATACTTTACCTAGGTTGGCGATCATTGAAAATTTATGCGGGATCTTTGCGAAGACCGAGATAAATAAGCCAAGAGAACGACGGTGAAAGGTTAAATTATATAGCTATTTATAAAGAGGTAACGGGTTTGATTCCTGACAGGTAGCTTTGTTCCCTACTGCTTATATCGTTTTCAGTATTACTCAACCGGTTGCTTTATCTCTGTGTAGCAGCAAGTAATGATTATTGTCACTGGCCCTCGATAAAGGGGCTTAGAGAGGTCAAGCAAAATTGATATGATGCTAGGCTTCCAAAAATGGAACGCAGATTTACCGAAACAGACACATATTTTTAGCCAGGGTCGAAGTGAGCAATAACATCCAGGGCCACATTAACGCGTTCGGAGTACATAATCTAGGATATGTAATCTCGAAAAAGATATTTAAAGCATGGGAATCGTCCAAAGGGAAACACTGTAAAAAGGTTTATATGGAGGAGGAGGGAGAAACCCAAATTAACGAAACCAGTATGGAACACGATAAATAGAGTTAGAGATAAAATGTGCGTGCGCGTAAAAGAGAGAGAGAGAGAGAGAGAGAGAGAGAGAGAGAGAAAGAGATGACAGAAAATGAAGAGCGTAAAAGAGAGAGAGAAGAGAGAGAGAGAGAGAGAGAGAGAGAGAGAGAGAGAGAGAGAGAGAGAGAGAGAGAGAGAGACAGACAGACAGACAGACAGACAGACAGACAGAGGGACAGAGACAGATATACAGAGACAGAGAAAGAGGCACACACAACACAGTTAATATTATTTATCCCAATTAAATGAATGATCTAGTTCCGAGTAGAAAGACAATCTAGGATCTCTCGGAGGACAAATAATTATATTTTAGCATGCAAGTGAAAACATTATCATTTTTAATGAAGAAAAAGGAAAAGTAGTGGTTGTAGTAGCAGGAGTAGTAGTAGTAGTAGTAGTAGTAGTAGTAGTAGTAGTAGTAGTAGTAGTAGTAGTAGTAGTAGTAGTAGTAGTAGTAGTAGTAGTAGTAGTAGTAGTAGTAGTAGTAGTAGTAGTAGTAGTAGTAGTAGTAGTAGTAGTAGTAGTAGTAGTAGTAGTAGGAGGAGGAGGAGGAGGAGGAGGAAGAGTGTATTCACGAAATTCAGACGGGTGGTAAGAGAATTGTTCTCTGCTGGGTTACCAGCCACGTCGGTATAGAAGGAAATAAAATGGCCGACGAAATCGCCAAAATTGGGCTTGAACTCGAACCTACTCAATTGCAAATACCAGCAACTGATGTTACGCATTTATCTGCTGAGGATGAGTGGCAGGCAGCTCCGACACAGGTCTCATCTTTAGACCCGTTAGTAAAAAGTGTAGTGATCGGAATGATTTTCTATGATTTGCTCAAACTTTTCTCTATATACCTCTGGAGGGGTTTTGTCCTTATGGAGAGCTGCCAGGTCAAGAATGCTTCCTGGTCTTTCCAGCGTCCAGGGAGGGATTTCCGAAAATTTTTCTTCTTCAATAAGTTGAATAGAGTGTGAACCCGAATTCCAAAGGGTGGAATCGCGTTCGGTGAAGATTGGAATTTTTCTACATAAGTTGGGTGGAAAACAGGGTGAAAAGCAGGATTGTCAGGATGAGATTTTAGATTGACTGCATATTGTAAGGATAGTTTGTCTCTTCTTTCTGACAAGGATGGTTCGTCTGCAGCTACGTAAAGGCTTTCTACAGGCGTGGTACGAAAGGCCCCGAGGCTGAGACGTAGTCCTTGGTGGTGTATAGTGTCTAGCATTTTAATGTACGACGGCCTTGCAGAGCCGTACACTACGCTGCCATAGTCGAGTTTAGATCGTATCAGAGAGCGATAGAGGTAGAGGAGGGACTCTCTATCTGCTCCCCACTCTGTCCCGGATAAAGTTTTAATGAGATTGAGTGCTTTTTGGCATTTTTTCTTGAGATATTTCAGGTGGGGGATAAAAGATAACTTTTTGTCAAATATAACGCCTAAAAATTTGGCTTCTTCTTCAACAGGGATTCTTTGGCCGCGGCCGATGTAGAGATCAGGATCCCTATAAAATTTCTTATTACAAAAATGAACAGCTATCGTTTTCTGAGGAGAGAATTTGAAGCCGTTTGTGTCTGCCCATTTCTGAAAAGCGTTGAGCTGCAGTTGGAGTTGCCGCTCTATGGTTGGAATTGAAGACGCTCTGTAGCAGACGACAAAATCGTCTACGTATAACGAGCAATTGACATCATCTTGTAAAGTCTTGGTTATTGAATTAATTTGTATGCCAAAATGAATTGGAGAGAGAACGCTGCCTTGGGGAACTCCCTGCTCCTGCTCGAAAGAGTCAGACAGAGACGGTCCGACCCTTACTTGAAACTGTCGATTAGCCATGACATTTTTAATGAAGATGGGTAGGTTGCCCTCGAATCCCATATTTTTAAGGTTTTTTAGTATGCCATACTTCTAGGTTGTGCCATAGGCTTTTTTAAGGTCAAAGAAAACGGCGACCATGTGTTGATTATTGATGAAAGCTTCTCTGACAAATGTTTCCAGTCGGATCCGGTGATCCGTAATGCTTCGTTTTGATCTGAAACCACATTGGTAGTTGGATAAAAGATTGTTAAGTCTCCAAATGCCACGACAGCCGTCTGGCTACCATTTTTTCAAATAGTTTGCACAGGCAGCTTGTCAGTGCTATGGGTCTGTAATTTTGGGGATTTTCCCAGTCTTTTCCTAGATCCTGGCTTTGGGACAGGAATAATGGTGGCTTGGCGCCAAGACTCTGGGAAGGTACCGGAAGTCCAAATTTTGTTAAATAAATGATTATAACTTAAATAGATTCAATTGGCAGCTTTTTAAATATTGTATAATGAAACAAATCCGTTTCTTTCAGTTTTCCCAGGCACGCAAGCACGTCCCTATGGGTGAACTGTTTGTTATACTCTTTTGAGCAGTCTGGGGAGAAGTTAATCAATTTCTCCTCAGACTGCTTTTTAAAACTTCTAAATTTAGGGGAGAAGTGATGGCTGGAGGAGTTCCGGGAAAATGCTGCGCTTAATGCGTCTGCAATCTCCCGTTCCCCCTCCACATACGAGCCATCCGCCTCCCTAAGGTGCTTTACAGCAGAAGCGACAGTCTTGCCCTGAATTTTTCTTACCAATTTCCATACTTTGGACAGGGGGCTATCCTTATTTATTTTTGAAATAAAACGTTTCCAAGACTGTCGCTTCTGCTGGCGTATGATGCGGCGGGCCTCAGCGCGCCGCTTCTTAAAAATATTTAGGGTTTCTAGAGAGGCGTTACTTTAAAAAATTTTAAAAGCTTTTTCCCTGGCTCGGACCGCCAGTCGAACCAGGGCTTTTCCTTTCTAGGAACTGTAGAGGTCTGAGGGATCGTCCTCTTAGCAATTAGTAATACAGTGTCACTAATTTGCTCTATTAAGGAGATTGTCTGATCAGGGGGGGGGGGGGTTGTACATTACTACATTATAGGGTACGTGAGCTAATTATACATGCATAATAACTTTTTATTGTTTTACCCTGTCTATCATGATAGTTTATGTCAAAACCTCAGGGTTCATAATCTCAGGATCTCAGAAAAGATCACCGTCTGAAGACTTATTATTCTCCATATAGTACCCAATTCGTAGAAATAGAGTTTTTTACAGTGGAAAGTAGTAATGTTATGTACATTTATTATTTATTAGCGCTTTAAATCTGACCAGCAAAATCCTGTGCATGTTATCCTCATAAGGTGGACCAGCCCACGTACACTTTGAAAATGTATTCAAAATTTTAACCCTAAGAAACTGCCTATGTACACGGCAAAATCCTTATTAATCCTTCTGATGCACGACAGTGGTTTACAGCTCAGCAATATAGACGGTTAGAAGTGCATACAGCTCAGCAATATAGACGGTTAGAGCTGTATGAAATTTGTGGGCTTTGTGCCAAAATGCTTTAAAAAAAAATAAGCCAAAGTGATACTGTTGCAAGCAGCAATGAGGCAACTTGATAAGTAGCACCCACACATATAAATAACTTTTTTAAAATCAGTTTGGATTATACTAAATGGACTCAATCCCAGATCGGTCCGCCCTGTCGCCACATATGATCCTCATTGAGAATCCAATAGACTCAGAACTGGGAGAAGGCTTCTAAAAAACCGGCTTCTGCCGGTTGGGTCGGCGTCATTATAACATGAAAACATGAACGACAGAGACATAAGTCCTGGTATCCCGGCTCTGTCTCCATGTGGCATTATGTTCACTATTCTGAGACGTAACTTGTCCGCATTATAAGCTGGTTGCTGACTTTAGACGTTAAGAAACAAAAAATAGCATATCTCTGATTAATATTGTCCAATTTCATCGCCTACTAGTTTAGTTGGTGTCAATATAGGCCTACTATAATGTGAACAGCTTAGACAGTAGTCGTGGAATCCGCGTACTATCCCTGTGTGGCAAGACAGTAGTCGTGGTATCCCCGTACTATCTCTGTGTGGCAAGACAGTAGTCATGGTATCCCCGTACTATCTCTGTGTGGCAAGACAGTAGTCATGGTATCCCCGTCTGTATGGCTTAGACAGTAGTCATGGTATCCCCGTACTATCTCTGTGTGGCAAGACAGTAGTCGTGGTATCTCCGTACTATCTCTGTGTGGCAAGACAGTAATCATGGTATCCCCGTACTATCTCTGTGTGGCAAGACAGTAGTCATGGTATCCCCGTACTATCTCTGTGTGGCAAGACAGTAGTCATGGTATCCCCTGTACTATCTCTGTGTGGCAAGACAGTAGTCATGGTATCCCCATACTATCTCTGTGTCGCAAGACATAAATTTGTCAGACGTTAGTCTTTGGACCCGTCCACACTATAATCTATGTAGTGCTGGCGTTGAACGTTAAGCAACATAAAAACAAACAAACCATCGATTAACATTTCCACGTCCATTTCACTATCCAGGTAGTTTGCGTGTATGCGTGGGTAGTCAAACGGATCGGACGTGACTAGTGAGATGTTGCCCCGACTCTCAGGTCTAAGCAGGGAGGGCAGACAGGTGAACCCGAACCCAGCGGCGTCTCTGTAGCTCAGCTCTGCGTCTGTCTGTGGCAGAGTTTCAAATAGGACACAGCACACAGCTTACACTTAGATCAATTACGACTCATACACATATATTTACAATTTCCCATGAGGGTTAGAAGATACACTTCCAAGGGTTATTTATAGGAAGTGGCTATTTACCCGGTAACCGAACAAATAGCCGAAATGCTATTTCTCTGGTAACCGGACAAATAGCCAAATGGCTATTCCTCCGGTAGTCTTGGATTGGAATCTAGGCGTCTAGGGAGACCAATTTTGTGGGGTGCGAAAGCGCGAGGACGGCACTTTTGTTTTCCTGGGTTTCCCCAATCTATTTTTTACTACCCCTTGTGTTCTCGTTCTTTTTCTACTGTGCCTTAGTAGCTTCTCCATCCATAGATCTAAGTAATGGAGAGTAAGCTTAGATCTATTATAGTAGATCTAGTGTAGATCTACAGTCGACTTCACGCTTGTGGTAAAGAAAGAGAGGGGGGGGGGGGGGGGGGGAAGGGAATGGGGGAACAATACTAAATTAGAACACCAATAGGGTAATATCCCCGGTTTTAACTATCAATCTCCTGCCTCACTCTTTAAAAAAAATTAAATGCCTAGCCTTGCCCGTCCCCCCAGCGTAGAAGGGAAGGTTTGTCTTGCCTGTCTCAGCCTATCCCCCCTTTCCACTTTAGAACCCCAAAAATTAGGGAACCCCATACATTAGAGGACCAGCCTCATAGTAATAGAATGAGCAAGCACGATTTCTCTATAGTATTAATAAATTATTAATTTGCGTTGATGTTTGTTTTCCCTTTTCCACTAGCGTACTTTTTCTTCAACATCAGGGCGGCTAGATCTATCCCTCCAGCTCTCCATTCGACGAAGGCGCCATGAAATCTGATAAAGAAAGAGACGTGATTGACCAACGCGTTGTTATTTCCCGATTAGACTTGAAAACATAAATAATTATAATTTAAAGAATACATTTAAAAAAAAGTTGAATGGTTAATAATAATGATAATATTAATAGTGATGATGATGATGATGATGATGATGATGATGATGATGATGATGATGATGATGATGATGATGATGATCATGATGATGTTTGATGATGATTGATGATGATGATGATGATGATGATGATGATGATGATGATGATGATGATAATAATAATAATAATATTTGGTACCACCTTCAGATTTAAACAGATCATAATATGTCTCTGAGACAGTTGAGACAATTCCAATCCAAGACTGCCGGAGGAATAGCCAGAGGATAGCCTTCTAGCTATTTATACGTTTACCGGAGGAATAGCCTTTTGGCTATTTGTCCGGTTACCGGGTAAATAGCCACTTCCAATAATGTAAGCAGCGAGGAAAATATACATGATGCTGATGAGGGAAAGGAGGTCGAGGAATAAGAGGAGGAAGAGAATAATTATGATGATGATGGTGTTTACGGTGATGACGGTGATGACGAAAAGGACAGTAAATTATAATCAAACACTTAATGCGAAAAAGGTAACCACGTAATTTTCTGTTGCAGGTCCTGTTTATATGACCTTGGGATTATCGCCTTCTCTGTTGCTATAACAAGGAACACTGGCTGACACAATAATGATTGATATACATGTGGAAGAGATGTTGCTAATTTCGTGCTTCCCCAACATGTTTGCCAGTTTGATGTAGAAATAGGATATAAAATGTTTGCGAGCGTTGATTCCTGTAATAATATTATGGAGTTTTCATTGTGTGTTAACACAACCTGAAGGAACAGCCGAAGGTTTTTTTTGTGTATTTGTATTACCATTATGATCATTACAGTTTTTGTTTTCAATAAAGACTATTCGATGTCAATTGTCTTCGTGTGGGTGAGACTCATTGCAAAATATGTTTTGAAATCTGTTACGAAAATGTGTAGGCTACTTTCAAAGATAAAAACTAAATGGATTGGACGACTAGTTGTAGAAGAGAAAATCACGGTATATACTATAATATAGACTCTCTGAGAAAATGTAGGGGGTTTGATATGAAAAAATATTTGTAAGCAAAGAGTTATCGCCCCTTACTTTTCAAATTTCATCCACAAAAAGCCGTTGATTTGCCCTTGGTTTATTTACAAAATACTAAAAAAAATCTTTACTTCCTTCAGAACTAGTTGGCTACAAGTTGCACTACAAGAGCACAGTTTTTTATAGATACATGTCTTTGGTTAAAATATCATCTGCCATTTAAATTTTAATGCATTTGACTTTGCCTTAGTTCATTTACTGTGCACAAAAAGTGTATTTGTGTGCATTTCTTCGATTTTCAATTACTTTGAATGATTAAATAATTGTAATAGCGTTTACAAAAATTATAGATCTAATTTTACTTGATCACCCATGTTGGACAGACAAATCCATTTCGACTCAGTTTATCGACGGTTCACTTAAAACACAAACCAAAATATAAAACAAACAAACAAGAAACGACAATAACTATTTTTTATATGTTGGACCAAAAGCGTTGATTTAAATTAGTTACATTTATCAATTATCAATTGGTCGTATTTTCTGTCGCCAAATACGGTGAGACACACCCTTGCTTTATATAATTTCCTTTATTTTCTTTACGTCGATAAAGTTGGTAGAAGGAAAACATAGCGCTTATACACTGAATTTATACCTCAAATTTTTAACTCCTATTGAGGAACAACTAACAATAGTATAGCCTTTTGATTTTTGTGTAACCTGTATGGACAAACTTTTTGCACATGCAAAGCTTATCTAACTTGCGCTTCACTTCTGTTGTCCATTATTCGACTAAGTTTATCATTAAATAACGCATAAACCAATGAAATAACAAAAATAACGATTTAACACAGAAAAAAAAATGGAATTACAAATACATTTACAAAAAATAATTGGAACCACCTAGATCGTTCTTAATTTATATTTTCTTGATTTTTTAATCAAACATCATACTTACAACCGATCCAAAGTGAACTCACAAATTTTTCCTGTCAAGTGTGAACTGAAGCATCGAAGGTGTATTTTTTTACGTTAGCTATGAAGAACACAGTATCGGGGCTGCCTAAAATTAACCCAGTTAGATGGTTTTGCTATCTACATAAACCCAGAACGTTTTCGTAATCTCAAGGAGGTTGAAAGGGAGATTCGCAGTACCGTGAGTGGAGATTGATGGACCTTTTCGCCGCAGTCTGGATGCCCCAACGGGAGAGATGGAGAGAGAGAGAGAGAGAGAGAGAGAGAGAGAGAGAGAGAGAGAGAGAGAGAGAGAGAGAGAAGAAAAACAAACAGATTGACAGAGACAGACAGAGAAAGGTGGTGGGGCGATTGCTCCTTCCACAAAATAAATAGATGTGTATGGATGGGTTAGAATTACAAATTGGTGCGGGAGCAACGAAGAGCCGGTGAATGTACCGATTCCCACTCGTTAAGAACTGGGGAGAGCACAGGTGATGTAAATACAAGGTCCATGTGCACTGTGGTGGAGAGGGCTCGAGTGATGTAGCTAAACACAACGCTATCACCCGTGCATAATCGCTATCTGTATAAATACTTGATACCCACCCCTTGCATCGATAGTGACTTGAATTGTCAAACAAAAAAAGCATGAGGAGATTTTATTGTTTCTTTTCGTTTTAGGCTGTGTTTGATAGGTAATGCCCACCATTTATATTACTGTTTTGCAAATGTATGCTGTTATCGACGGGGGAAGGTTTAAAAGGACATTTTTTTTTCTTACTTAGTGAGTTACGTAAGAGGAGAAACAAGGTGTTAGTGACTCAATGATGTGGAAATAGAAAGTCAGGGAAAAGAAGAAGAACTGATTCAAAGGGTAGGTAGAGATGGGGTAGGTTCGATCTCCGATCAGGTCGTCTCTTCCCTCATCGGCAGGGTAGTAGCAGTATTCGTATGGCTAAACCTTCACATTTATCCTGTTAATCCAAGATGTTAGAATGTCGTCAGTAGCCTGGACTGTGTCATATCCTCCATCAAGGTTTGTAAAAGGGCAGTGAAGGATTATGGTCAGTTGTCTCAGGATTTCCAATACATCGGGTACAAGTGGGTGATTCCCTGTGTTGCCATATGCATGCATAAGATTTTGTTCGGCCATGTCCCGTTCGAACTCTATTTGTAATGATTCAGTGTTTTCTTTTCTGGTTTTCATTAATTTCAAAGCCTGGAAATAGGTTATGATGGATCTTCATTTAGATTTCGCCTTGTTGGTCTATACTTACATTTATTTACCCATATTTTCCCCATGTTGAATTCCCCAATGGTTGATTATAGAAAGGACGTCTAGATTTCAGTCTTGATGTTTTGGGGACATTGCTACATATAGTATTATGTTTGTCATCTACTCTCCTGAGATGTCGTGGAGCTATTGAGCTAATTCTAGGAAGCCACTGAACAGGACTAGACTTCAGAGATCCTGTTTTTATTCTCATTGAGTTTTGTGTCAATAAGCTGAAGCCGAGTGTGTGGGCTTCGAGTTCATGCTGGTGCAGAGCACTCAGCGACGCTGTAACATAGAGTAGATGTTCTCAGGACTGTGTGAAATGCTACCCAATGTGTTCTTGCCAGCTTCTTTTAGCGATCTTTTTTGCACATTCTTCTACGTGTTTGCGGTAGATGAGATGTCTATCAAGTGTGACACCAGGTATTTAGGGTTTTGATCTATTGGCAGTGCATTTTTCCCCACAGGAAGTTGAGTGTCTTGTTGCTTAGTGATTGTTTATGTGGAACACTTTTGACACTGATTAAGCAGTGTCCATTTTCAGGTGTCATGACTTCTATCAAATAATTTTTATAAGGCAGTGGTGTCTTGGCTAAGTACATATTCAATGCCGCTCCAGTTGTTAGATTGGTCTAGGGCCCAGTCGCTAGGTAGCCGAGTGATTGGGTGTCACTATCAAGACTGCTTTAGTTTTCAGTTTCTTTTCAAAGTCTGCGTCTATGTGGGATGTAAGTCCAAAACTTGTTCTGTAGCTCCTCTCTCTGGTATAAAACCTGCCTAGTGTATATGTTTGCAAGTGTCTAAGATGGGAGCATTTTCGTAAACTTTTGGAAAGAACATCCTCACAAGTAAATTTTACCTGTGAGGATTTTCTTTCCAAAAGTTTACGAAGGCAGAAGAGCAATGATATTGGCCTATTGCTAGATGGTTCCACTGCAGGTTTGCCTGGTTTTAGGATGTCCACAACTTTGGCGTGCTTTCAAACTTGTTAGTTTGAGGACACCTTCCCTTATCAATGATGTCGGTTATGGCAGCAGCCGACCAGCTTATTGCAGCGGGTCCCAGGTGTGATCATGTCTGGGTAGATGCCATCGATCTCCACACACAAGCTCAAATCAAAATAAAGGAAAGAAATAAGCAACAGCAACAACAACAATACAAGTAACAAATACACCATGCCTGTTCTGAGTTGTGTTGTTTGAAAAGTCAAGAAAAACATATGCTGTTATTTGTATATGGGTTTAAAATTCACATGTCCGTGGTGTATCTATATCAATTATCATCCATAGGATCATTAGTAGAAAAAAAAAGCAGCATAAAAATGATATATTATCAGTTTATTCTTTAAACCTTTCTCACTTCACATATTAATTTTATTATTATTAGGCCTATAGCATATATAGACTCCTGTCTCAACCTCATTCACCTTTAGGCTTTAGATAAGTTTGGTTTGGATCTCAATTTTCTTTAAGTTAGGTTTAAATAATAGGCCTTCTTTTATATATTCTCACACCGTTTTGTCCCAAATACTAAAAAGAAAAATTACTAATGTTCCAACTTAATCCACTAATTTGATCTGTTTAATTGATTCCTAATCAAAGAAACCACTACGTTCACAACCAAAAGGAAGTCTCAACGCTGGCCCAAATCGTATTTTACAACACGATTGACATTGCACCTATTGCACCCAGGGTAGTGTACAATACGGCACGAACTTCCCAGTCAACGCTCTGTCCCTTGGCGACAACCTACAGAGGCTGTTGCGAAATCTCTTGTTGTGGCTTACATCGAAAGACGAGCCACAATGTCTGCACATCATGAGCCCATCAGACAAAACATTGCCTCTGTGTTGAAGTCTCTTCGCCCGGAACAGACAGCACAAGAACAACCGAAAAAAATCTACAAAAAGAAACAAGGCAGCCCGAAAGCAAATTACACTGCTCCTTCTTACTTAGTCGACCGCAGTCAAACATTTGCTTTGATCGTTCCCATATTTCTCATTCCTTCATCTCACTGACAAGTTTTTATTTGTTGGTCAAATTATTAATATTACAATATGTAGTCACATTACTACAGGTAGGTTTTACCTTCAGATTACACCCTACCCACTTCTCTTTTCCTGTGTCCCAATGTTTCTGAAAACATAAAAAAACAACCAGAACCCCCCCCCCCCCCTTCCCAAACGGACACTAACTTGCTCAAGAGCTTCTTTTAAAGTTTATTTAACATAAGAATCTACACTAAGGCACTCATCTTACTTAAAACCAAAATTCTCAAACGAATCTTCGAATGAATGTCCTTTTATATGTCTCTGAAGTGAAAGGCTTGTTTCACATCAAAATTGCAGAGAACAATACCGGTACTTGCAATGAGCAATTTTTGTTGAACAGCGCAAATTTCACTGGAGGACTCGCCCAAAACAACAGTTTTTATATAATCATGACAATTTGCGATATTCTTGAGGAATAAACTGATAACATTTTCGATGGTGACAAATGCCTCATTTAGAATCAAAACGTAAGGTGCAACATGTCCATCGTAATTTCCGTCTTGAACCATCATGACATACAAAGGCATATTATGACTACTGTATTAACTTTGTAAGTGCCATTGATAAACAGAGGTTCAGTGCACCTAAAAGAAAAACCGCTTGAGTGTAAAAATTAGAATGTTGGCAATGTCATTTGAATCTGTTACATAGTTCATTGAGGTATTGTGATAATTGTCCACAATAGATGTTAAAAGATCGAAAGCTCTCTGCTTGTCACTACAGCCATGCAGGCCGCGTTTACGGCCAATATGGTTGGTGACATCTGCTGGTAGAACTAGAAGTTCAATACCATGCGTGTCCTTAAAATGTGATGTGATCTTTGCTCTTTGAACACCAAAGTATCGAATTATTATTTTGCTTCATCCCTTGATGCTGAATAAAGAAGAAGTAAAATATGTAATTCCTGTTTATTTCAGGCGACAAAATTAAAGAAACCATGACACATTTTGTGTCACGTGTCACAAATAACATTTTCCCATTTTAAAGTTGTTTTTTTTCAATGTTCGAAATATATTTCTACCACTAACTTTTGTCGCCTGAAATAAACAGGAATTACATATTTTACTTCTTCTTTATTCAGCATCAAGGGATGAAGCAAAAGAATAATTCGATACTTTGGTGTTCAAAGAGCAAAGATCACATCACATTTTAAGGACACGCATGGTATTGAACTTCTAGTTCTACCAGCAGATGTCACCAACCATATTGGCCGTAAACGCGGCCTGCATGGCTGTAGTGACAAGCAGAGAGCTTTCGATCTTTTAACATCTATTGTGGACAATTATCACAATACCTCAATGAACTATGTAACAGATTCAAATGACATTGCCAACATTCTAATTTCTACACTCAAGCGGTTTTTCTTTTAGGTGCACTGAACCTCTGTTTATCAATGGCACTTACAAAGTAATACAGTAGTCATAATATGCCTTTGTATGTCATGATGGTTCAAGACGGAAATTACGATGGACATGTTGCACCTTACGTTTTGATTCTAAATGAGGCATTTGTCACCATCGAAAATGTTATCAGTTTATTCCTCAAGAATATCGCAAATTGTCATGATTATATAAAAACTGTTGTTTTGGGCGAGTCCTCCAGTGAAATTTGCGCTGTTCAACAAAAATTGCTCATTGCAAGTACCGGTATTGTTCTCTGCAATTTTGATGTGAAACAAGCCTTTCACTTCAGAGACATATAAAAGGACATTCATTCGAAGATTCGTTTGAGAATTTTGGTTTTAACTTAAGTAAGATGAGTGCCTTAGTGTAGATTCTTATGTTAAATGAACTTTAAAAGAAGCTCTTGAGCAAGTTAGTGTCCGTTTGGGAAGGGGGGGGGGGGGGCTCA
>RQTK01001083.1:117564-138669 GCA_003991915.1 Elysia chlorotica
TGTCTTTTCTTAAGGTAGAGACAGTGTCGAGTGCCATGCACAGAGCCACTGCCTCCGCAATAAATATGGACGCTTTCACATTCACCCCGCAGCATTTATCTGCTGAGGATGAGTGGCAGGCAGCTTCGACACAGGTCTCATCTTTACACCCGTCAGTGAAAAGTAGATAGTGATCGGAATGATTTTCTATGATTTGTTCAAACTTTTCTCTATATACCTCTGGAGGGGTTTTGTCCTTATGTAGAGCTGCCAGGTCAAGAATGCTTTCTGGTCTTTCCAGCGTCCAGGGAGGGATTTCCGAAAATTTGTCTTCTTGAATAGAGTTAGTGTACCCGAATTCCAAAGGGTGGAATCGCGTTCGGTGAAGATTGGAATTTTTCTACATAAGTTGGGTGGAAAACAGGGTGAAAAGCAGGATTGTCAGGATGAGATTTTAGATTGACTGCATATTGTAAGCATAGTTTGTCTCTTCTTTCTGACAAGGATGGTTCGTCTGCAGCTACGTAAAGGCTTTCTACCGGCGTGGTACGAGGCTGAGACGTAGTCCTTGGTGGTGTATAGTGTCTAGCATTTTAATGTACGACGGCCTTGCAGAGCCGTACACTACGCTGCCATAGTCGAGTTTAGATCGTATCAGAGAGCGGTAGAGGTAGAGGAGGGACTCTCTATCTGCTCCCCACTCTGTCCCGGATAAAGTCCCGGCATTTTGTCGTGAGATATTTCAGGTGGGGGATAAAAGATAACTTTTTGTCAAATATAACGCCTAAAAATTTGGCTTCTTCTTCAACAGGGATTCTTTGGCCGCGGCCGATGTAGAGATCAGGATCCCTATAAAATTTCTTATTACAAAAATGAACAGCTATCGTTTTCTGAGGAGAGAATTTGAAGCCGTTTGTGTCTGCCCATTTCTGAAAAGCGTTGAGCTGCAGTTGGAGTTGCCGCTCTATGGTTGGAATTGAAGACGCTCTGTAGCAGACGACAAAATCGTCTACGTATAACGAGCAATTGACATCATCTTGTAAAGTCTTGGTTATTGAATTAATTTGTATGCCAAAAAGAATTGGAGAGAGAACGCTGCCTTGAGGAACTCCCTGCTCCTGCTCGAAAGAGTCAGACAGAGACGATCCGACCTTTACTTGAAACTGTCGATTAGCCATGACATTTTTAATGAAGATGGGTAGGTTGCCCTCGAATCCCATATTTTTAAGGTTTTTTAGTATGCCATACTTCTAGGTTGTGCCATAGGCTTTTTTAAGGTCAAAGAAAACGGCGACCATGTGTTGATTATTGATGAAAGCTTCTCTGACAAATGTTTCCAGTCGGATCCGGTGATCCGTAATGCTTCGTTTTGATCTGAAACCACATTGGTAGTTGGATAAAAGATTGTTAAGTCTCCAAATGCCACGACAGCCGTCTGGCTACCATTTTTTCAAATAGTTTGCACAGGCAGCTTGTCAGTGCTATGGGTCTGTAATTTTGGGGATTTTCCCAGTCTTTTCCTAGATCCTGGCTTTGGGACAGGAATAATGGTGGCTTGGCGCCAAGACTCTGGGAAGGTACCGGAAGTCCAAATTTTGTTAAAAAAATGATTAGAACTTAAATAGATTCAATTGGCAGCTTTTTAAATATTGTATAATGAAACAAATCCGTTTCTTTCAGTTTTCCCAGGCACGCAAGCACGTCCCTATGGGTGAACTGTTTGTTATACTCTTTTGAGCAGTCTGGGGAGAAGTTAATCAATTTCTCCTCAGACTGCTCTTTAAAACTTCTAAATTTAGGGGAGAAGTGATGGCTGGAGGAGTTCCGGGAAAATGCTGCGCTTAATGCGTCTGCAATCTCCCGTTCCCCCTCCACATACGAGCCATCCGCCTCCCTAAGGTGCTTTACAGCAGAAGCGACAGTCTTGCCCTGAATTTTTCTTACCAATTTCCATACTTTGGACAGGGGGCTATCCTTATTTATTTTTGAAATAAAACGTTTCCAAGACTGTCGCTTCTGCTGGCGTATGATGCGGCGGGCCTCAGCGCGCCGCTTCTTAAAATATTCAGGGTTTCTAGAGAGGCGTTACTTTAAAAAATTTTAAAAGCTTTTTCCCTGGCTCGGACCGCCAGTCGAACCAGGGCTTTTCCTTTCTAGGAACTGTAGAGGTCTGAGGGATCGTCCTCTTAGCAATTAGTAATACAGTGTCACTAATTTGCTCTATTGAGGAGATTGTCTGATCAGATATTTCAAGAAGACATTGAGATTGAAAAGCTGGCCAGTCGGCCCGAGTGAAATTCCACCGTTTCGGATGAGAGATGGTTTCGGAGCGGACCGGTGATAGAAGAATAGGAAAGTGGTGAAGGCTATCGAGAGTTGATCACGAGTAGTCCAGAGATAGAGATGGGTAGACGAAGGTCAGGTCTAGAGTGGAAAACGTACCATTGGCAGGATGGCAGTAACTTGGAGAGCCATCGTTCAGGAGTAAGAAATCAGATTCTGAGAGAAATTTTTCGAAGATTTTCCCACGCGGATCAGTCCTTAGACTTCCCCAGAGTATGTGTAAGGGGTGCGACTCACCATCCTTTTGATTATGTAGTTTATTCTATAATTATTCTCTATCTTCCTCTCCCCCCCTCTCTCTAGCCTACATGTATTTCTAGATCTTCCTCCATCGACGTAATAGCCGCTAGGCCTCGGCGTGCGTTTCGTTTGACTGGGGAAACTTTGTTTCGATCGTTGGGTTTCTCTTGTCGCCTTTTCCTTTTGATTCGGGACATCTAGGGAAACGGAGAAGGTCCTTAGTTGTCGGTCGATACTGGAAGACCGTACCCCCCAGTTCCCTGAGTTTCTAGGGAACTCTTGGTACGTCCGGAGAAACGGAGCGCTCCCGGTGTTTCCTTTCATCCGCGGACATTTGCCGCTAATGTTCACGATTTCCCGAATCAAAAGGAAAAGGCTAAGAGTTATAGACCTATGAGGAACAGTGTTTTTGACAAAGATAGAAGTACCGCCGCTTAAACCATCCGCACCACCGCTGTGGTGATGATAGGCAGAGAGGTCTCGGATGTTGAAGTCTAAGTTGGGGGGTAGTTTTGTTTCCTGAAGACATGCTGCAGCGACATTATGTTTCAACGTAATGTGCTGCAGTTCAGGGTAGTTGGCCCTCAGGCCTCTACAGTTCCACTGTAAAAAATGAGGATTGCTCATTTTAAAAAATTTACTTTTTTGGAGCCTGGCAGGCCACCCGTAAGGGGTACGCTGCGGTGCAGGTGATGCCGTAGGCTTGACCTTACTTCTAGATTCTGCTGTCACGGTTGACTTTTTGACCGGAGAATCTACCTTGTGAGATTTTTTTCCTTGGGCTTTGGCTGTGATGTTGACCCTGCCGCTGCTCTTCGGAGGCGCTGTCTGGGCAGACTTAGTCCCAACACTGGTGGCCTTGGCGTAGGCTCGATGCTTAATATTTTGGTCGAGCTCTACGACAACGGCTGCTCTGGTCTGTGCAAAAGTACCACCATGCTGGGCCCTGTACAGCTGAATAGCCTCTTCTTCTTTCCACTTGGGGCATTCTTTTGAATCTGCCGCATGTGGGCCATGGCAGTTCAGACAGCTGGGATCGGCTTTACAGTCTTTCCCAGCGTGCCCTCCCTTGCCACAGCTGCAACACACTGCTGTGCGCCTGCAAGTCGTTTGGCTATGGCCGAAACGATGGCATTTAAAACAGCGCATTGGCCTCGGGACGTATGGCGTAACTTTAAGGGTTCAGTACCCCACTTTTAGTGATGTTGGTGGCGACGTCGAGTCGAAGGTTAGGACGAAGGTATGGGTCCTGACTTTGTCACCCCCCCCCCTTTCCGCACGAAAATGCGTCGGGCGTGGGTGACTCCATCGAGTTCCTCCACCATCTCCTCCTCGCTTGTCGTTTCAAGATCGCGAGATCTTACAACACCTCTGGTCTGGAGCTGTTTAGGCTGCGATGAGCCTTCACAGTGACAGGGATATTGACAAAGGTGTCGATCTTGCCGAGACGCTTAACTTGTCGCGGAAGCGGGACAGAAGACATAGCGAGATAAAGAGAAAGGGCCTGTCCTTAGCAGTCTTTTACTGTGACACGCGCGACAGGTAGGCGGTGGTAACCATTCTTTACACCCCTCCGAATGAGGCCCCGTTACCACACGAGCGATAAAACACCGGTGGGTTGTGTTCTATTTTATAGAATTTGATATTGAACCAAATAACCACATTATAAAGAAAGAGTTTGATAACTTCACTCAGTAGAAGCACAAAGCATTCTTAAAGTGTATTTTTTAAATCTTATTTTAGTTTGATTGGCACAATTGGTCAAATAAAATTGTTTAAAAAGAATCATCCAAGTATCCCTAGGGTCACACAATTGGTGATTGCCAGATTTTCAAAACATTTTAAGTTAATAAAGGAGACAAAAGTTGAAACTGAAAAAGCATTTCCTTTTACAATTGTAAAATTTTGATAAAGAATTACTTATTGCTTGTCTCAAATGTAGATGCTAAGCCTTGACAGGCATTCATTATTGATAGTTTTGATACATGTAAAAAGTGATGTTGTGTTGTTGTTCTCTGTTCAGAAAATATTTTACTTGGATAAAAATTTCCAAGAACAATTGAAGAAGTATTAAAGCTCATAGAGATTTATTTTACCATCAAATTTGATGCAATCGTTACGAAAATATTGATTATCATTTTCCGCCTTTTTTGTGTGTGTCATTTCATTACCGGTAAGTCTTCATCTAATACTAAGTATTGTAGTGATGTCAAATTATTGCGATCAAGTGGGGGTGTTGACTTATGATCTAAATTATTTTATTTACCTTATGATTTAATTGTTGATTTAATTCCCTTTTACCATAATTACCCTTTTTTGTAATGTTAGTACTTTTCCTTTTTGTTGTGAAACCCTCCAATAATAAAACTAGTTGATTTTCCTTCTTGTTTCCTCCCAAGAAATGTAAACATGGTGTCTGTTGTGTTGAATAACTAAATTTAACTTTTATAGCGTCGTCAAATCCTAGACTTTGCTAGACCATTAATAGCACCATCACAATTAAACATGGCCTCAACAGAAAGTACTGAAACTCAGCAACAGCATCCATACAGATTTGTAATTCTTCAGCCAGTTTCAATATACACTGTGATTGAAAATTTGCTAATAAGGATGCAAACAAAAAACTGGATTAAGACAAGGATATGTGTATTTGGGTAAAGTGAACTTCTGCTTGAAGTGCATGAACTAATTTAGTACTGAAAAGGGAACACTTCGTAAATGTAGAAATGAGAAGGTTGAAAGAAGCCTTTTCCACAGGTCTTTAGCACAATCAGGACCTTCAGTCATCAGCTAGGCAGGATCATTTCTTCATTTCTCAGCATTGGTTTTGCAGTCAACATGGAATGCAAGGCTAAAAATGAGTAAAAAAAAAAAAGGTTCTTTATGAATATAATTTAATATAACGTATAAGACAACAGGTATTTGAAAAAATACAGCAACTCAACATAGTCTTCTATACAGGCCATGATTTGAATATTTTCTGTAAAAGTATTGAATTTCCTTCACACCTAATGTGATTGTACATTATAAAGGTTATCTAAGGCCATACATTGTGTTAAAAAAAACCTGATAGAACATATGTTTTTACATTGAAAAAAAAAAAAATGTATATATATACAATGTAATAAAAAGAAAAATCTATCACTGATTATATCTAAAATTCGCCAACAAATCAAACATTGTCTGCCTATAATTGTGTAGAATGAAGGTTTGCTAGTCTTAATAGATTTTAAATATACAAGTGCAATTACGAAATCATTTGACTTCAGCTGTGTACGATAATGTTAAATTACCAGTTGGCAGTTTGAAGATCAACTCAAAAACGTAAAGTAGGAAATGCTTCTTTGGACGATTACTGTCCGATTTTACAGATATAAAACTTTTGGTGTTATTAAGTCCTCAAGACTGGCGTAACGAAAAAATACACCAACCGCTCCCAGATACCTAAAGTGTTACGTGTATTTGGTACACAATAAATATGGCGTGACCCTTGGAAATCAAGACTCCAAAGGAATTCCATTCTGGATGCAGCTGATAAACTCAGAGATAAACATCACCTACCAGAAAAAAGAGAACTTATTTCACTTTTTGATCATGACCTTCCACCACACACAAGACAAGTCACATTTGAAATAAGACACAGCTGATAGAGAACATCCACAAAAAAGATTCTGACTTGATAAATCTCATGAGTATTGCACAAAAAACTATCGATAAATATCCAGAAAACTCAATTTTAGTATACATAGATGGTTTAGCCTTTAAAGGTACATAAAATGCTGGTTATGGTTCAAGCATACAATCACCAGATGCCTGTGGGAAGATTTGTTCAAATTTCGAGGCAGAGTCTGTAGTAATAGAACTAGAAGCCTCACTCCTCTACCCATCAAAACTATCTTCGATCAAGCCTGAAAGATTAACTGACGTCGTTGTTTTCTCTGATGCTAAATCTGTCCTGCAAGCTGTTGAAAACTGGCAAACAGAAAACTCGTACATCAAAAGCCTTTAAAAAACTATTACAAACTTTCTCATTGCTCATGCTGTCAAACTCACACTTCAATGGAAACCAGGACATATAAATATTCCAGGGAATGAAAGAGAAGACAAACTAGCTAAACGAGGAACAAGATAGCCCCAAAACACTCAACCAACATCCATGACTACAGCCAAACAGATTATAAGAAACAACAAGAAAGAATAATAGCTAAATGAGTGAGCTCTGGGAAAGACTGGAAGATCTGTCTTTAAACACATGCCAACACCCAACCCAAAAGACAGCATTAACTTTCTGAAACGTCAAGAACAGGTGACAATAATTATATCGGCTAAGAACCCAGAATATTCCACTCAACAACCACAATCCTTTACAACCCCAAAAAGAACCGTTCTGCTCTCTCTGCGCCCAAACATATGAAACAGTCAAACATATCTTATTCAACTGACCTAAACTACAAGACCTCCGCACAAAACGTCTTCCACCTATAGTGCGGAAAAGACCAACTGGAAAGGACATATACATTCTTCATTGTAATGTATGGGATATCACTATGTTATATGTGTCATTGTTATATGTATAATTGTTGTGTCCCTTGTTAATAATATTAATGTTAATACTTTGTGAATGTGAGTGACCTTCCTTTGTATAATCATTATAAGTAATAGCTTCCTTCCTGTCACAACACATTAGTCCTTACTGCGGTGTTGTACAATGTCTTAGATAATAAAGAGCCATCCCAAGCAAATCCATGTGTCCGTCCAATCATCTATATTGGCGACGAGGGTAATTATTTCTTTCTACCTGCAACTCTCATAATGGACACAGTATTATTATGAAATAATTTGTGATTCTTGGAGATTTTCAAACTTGTGTTAGAAAAGTTTTCGGCTGCTACACCTTAGAGCCATTGAGCTAGAGCAGTGATTATTTTTACACCAGAGACATGGCTAGCATTATAGGAACAGTATCTCCTTTTAATGAGGCTGAGGACACATGGCAGTCTTATACAGAAAGGCTGGAATTTTTCTTTGTAGCAAATGAGATTGAGTCGGAAGCAAAGAAGCAAGCTATTTTTCTTAGCCAAAAGAGATTTGTGCTGTGCAGTACCAACATGCAGCAAAGCCTACTTCACCATCTGCTCCAAACAAATCGTGTTACCGTTGTGGTGAGCCTCATGCTCACACCAGTTGTAAGTTTAAAGATAGCAAGTGTTACAAGTGCCAAAAGATAGGACACATTGCTAAATTGTGTCGTTCAACCGAGATGACAAAAACTGAGTTTAAGAGTAGACCACAAATGCACAAGGCACACATGATAGAAAAAGACAGTGTCGAAGAGCAATCCTATGGTTTGTATTCCATGTATTCCTCTTCAGCACCATACTACAAATGTCTCCTGATCAATGGTGTAGAAACTAAATTTCAGATAGACACCGGCGCTTCACTATCAGTGATGAGTTTTGAGACATTTAAGGACAATCATAAGGTTCAGTTAAAGGCTTCATCTAAAGTGTTAAAGACCTACACTGGTGAGGTTGTGAATATCTGTGGTGAAGCAGAAGTGGAGGTAATTTGACGGTGAAAAGAAACTCACCTTACCTCTGATTGTGGTGGAGAGAGGGGGACCACCGCTTTTTGGGGAGAGATTGGATTCAACATCTGAAAATTGATTTCAGTATCAACAAAGTTAGCAGTCATGATCAACGGCTTCAAAAACTTCTCGAGGAGCACGACTCCGTCTTCAAGACATCAGCAAGTTGCCTTCGTGGTGTACGGGTTGAGCTACACGTAAAGTCCTAAAGTTCTCCAGGGCCCGACAACCGCCTTACGCTCTACGTGAGTCCATCGAAGAGAAGTTAAGTCGTCTACAACGTGATGGCATAGTGGAGCCTGTCGAGCACTCTGAATGGGCTACACCGATCGTTCCTGTTCGGAAGAAAGATGGCACCGTTCGCATCTGCAGGGATTACAAAACTACTGTGAATCATGTCTGCAGTGAAGATCTGGCATACGCATTGTCAGGCGGTGATAAATTCACCAAATTAGATCTATCTCATGCATACACACAACTTCAACTTTTGAGAACGTTTGGTGCCTGATCCACCTGTTCGTGAGCAGGAATTTGTAATACCTCAAGAAAATAGATCTACTGTCTATGATAAGCAAGAAAATACTGATGGTGATGAGATCACTACTGCTCAGTCTCCGCCAGATAATGCTGGTGAACATAATAGGGAGTCTTCCCAGGACTATGGTTCGGATGATGACCCCCAAGACAGTAGGCCTAACGTTGGGCGAGCGACACCCAATACAACTGTAACTCGCAGTGGTAGGATAAGCAAACCACCTGTTAGATATGGCCGTTAACGTTTATTTAAGTCATTTCCATTTCAATAACAGAATTTGGGTTCATTTTAATATTTCATGTCTTAACATATTCCTATGTGTAGTCTTTTCGTTAACAGTATTTCTTATTTAATTCATGGGTTACTGTTTCATCTAAATATAGGGGTAAGGAATGTAATGTATGGGATATCACTATGTTATATGTGTCATTGTTATATATATAATTGTTGTGTCGCTTGTTAACAATATTAATGTTAATACTTTGTGAATGTGAGTGACCTTCCTTTGTATAATCATTATAAGTAATAGCTTCCTTCCTGTCATAACACATTAGTCCTTACTGCGGTGTTGTACAATGTCTTAGATAATAAAGAGCCATCCCTAACAAATCCATGTGTCCGTCCAATCATCTATATTCATTATGTCATCAAGTCGAGGGGCGGAGATTTAAGTGGCTGCTGGATCGGAAAGTATGGGGCAGAGATAGCTACCGGATATTGATGATAAAATTATGGTTTCAAAATTACGTCTTGCATCTTGACATCGAAACAAGTAGATTTACGTGTGATTTTCCGTACAAAAACTGTTATAACTCACCAATAAAGTTATTAATAGCTAAACGCTTTTGAAGAATGCCTTTTTGACATATCTTTCACAGATAAAGACCTAGGAGGTACTTTTTTTTTTATTGCAATCGCCTCGAATTATGAAGGATTTAATAATTGCCCATGCATGAACATCATTGTTGGACCAGCACAAGAGTTTAAGACTTTTCCTTTCAAATATAGTGGCATTTATATATTTGTAAGCATGTTTAATTTATATTCCATTTATATTTTCCGTAAGGCTGTAAAAAAGGATTGAATCTCAATCTTCTAATGACCTCAGAGAAGTTTAAGTGAAGCACCTAAAGCAGAGCATTGGTAACAAGTTGGAATCACCTGTTCCTCAGTCCAACATTCAAATCTATTGGCAGAGCCCTAATGCATTAATCTGCTACTATTATTAAGTCTGTTGTGTACATTTTTAGAAAGATAAGAAAAAAGTTCAAATGATTAGATATATAAGTACTTAAAACGTAAGTATTTGATTGCATGAGTAGATTTCACAGTTTTACTAAGAATCAACTGTGCATCTCAGGACAGGCTAATCATTCTAAGACATCTGTGAAAAACCAGGTAAATCACACACAAAAAAAGAGTAGAGTAAAAAACAAGAACAGTGTGCACTGTTTTTGTAAAACACTTTAATCCACTGAGACAATCAACATTTGCACAATCTTTCCATGCTACAAAGGCTCTCTGAAAAATAGAGATATGACATTGTCAAATTGCTGGGATACAGTCTAGGTAGGCTCTATGAATCACTGTCTCTATTTACATTTTCTTCGATGACCCAATTAGTTCTAAGGTTCAATAAACTGCTTCAGCAATATCACCAACTCGGAGCAGCGTCTCTGCTTCCTTTCTAAAAGGAGTGTGTGCACATTTTTTAAAGTCCCCAGCAGACTTCATGTCTCTCTCAGACAACTCTATCCTCTTGTCAAGAAGAGTGGGCTTCCAGGCCACTAGTCCTTAACTTGCCACCAAAACCTTTACTTGTAAGTTTGTACCTCACAAGCAGAGACTTTTTTCACAATACTGCAGTCAGTAGATTTTTCTTCATTGAGTCCACTCTAAGAATCGAATGCTTTTTTGCCTCAGGACACTCACATGGGTGGCCTTATCTTCCATGTGCCAATTATTAGAGGCATTGAACCTCTGAAATCTGAGCAAGTAGCTTTGCATATCATCCTTCCCTTATTAAATTCAAGTAACTTTGCTAACCTTAAACGATGAAGTTCAAATTTTTCCCTGTCAGGCTCATTTTCAAGATGGTAGGGATATTCCATACAAAATAGCATGCATTAAATTAATGTCAAGGTAATATCATTCATGAAGATGTTCAAAACTATTCTAAGCTTTGTTAGCAGCCCATTTAGTGTATTAGTGTCATATGAAGTGCTTGTTAGCGTCCATATAAACTAATATCTGATACCTAAAATTTGAATATTCGTATTCCTTTTCAACCTGGTCAAACATATATCTGAGATAGATCGTAAGGCACTTGCCCATCCTCTAGCTACCTACACGAAGACAGAACAGCTCAACATTTTTCTCTTGGAACTTGTGATCAAATGTTGAAAGTGGGTTGGCTTGCCCCAATCTTACAATTTGAGTACTGATACCTGAACTGCGTATAATTGTTTTATATGGGTACATTGACCTGTACAGATTTCTCTTTTATAATCTTTTTTTTTCTTTCACAACCTCCTTCCTACCTTCTCTTTGGCTGCAAACTGGAGAAGAACTGCAACACAGGCGTCCTGGCAGCACATGCGGGCTACATCGAGGGCTATAACAAAAAGAAAATAAGAAAACATCT
Organism: Elysia chlorotica; assembly: GCA_003991915.1. Classification (NCBI taxonomy): domain Eukaryota; kingdom Metazoa; phylum Mollusca; class Gastropoda; family Plakobranchidae; genus Elysia; species Elysia chlorotica. The sequence goes on from RQTK01001083.1 coordinate 128,893, forward strand.
TAGAAAGTAATGGCAAGGATTCTCAGTCAGGACTAAAAAGCAGGTCAAACTCAAAGGGCTCTAACAGGAAGAATAGGAGAAGACATCTTAGAAAGTAATTGTTCTCTTGATTTGCCTACAGCCGAGAAACCTTGAATTTTCTCACTAAAGCTAGATTGAATATCGGCCTTACAGATTATATTTTTGGATTAAATCTAATTTTTTCTGAGTATTATATAGAATTCCCAATCCTTAGCTGTGGTAAAAATTCACATAAAGCACACCTCAATTGGGGGGGGGGGGGTTGGGGGTAACGAAGACATAGACAGACTTGATACAGGGGGGGGTTGGGTTGGTTTAACGTCCAACAGCAGCACTATATAGACTATATTGTGGACGGGCCCCAAGACGGACGTCTGACAATTTTATGTGCTGCCACACACGAGACAGGGCGGGGATACCAGACTCCTGTCTCAGCCGGTCACATTATACTGACACCGACCCAACCAGTAGGGAACGCAACAGCCAGGATTCGAACTCCGAACCTTTTGCGTAGGAAGCCGATGTTCTACCCCTGGGCCACCGCGCCCCCCCCCTGGGCTACGGAAACAGGTCAGCGATAAAGGTGTATTGATAACAACCCACTAGTGCTGGATAAAACCCGATAAAAACAGTGGGTTCGAACTGGGGACCTTTTAAATAGAAGTCTAATGCTTTTCTAATTCAACAAACCTTCTACCTCCTAATTGGTCAAGGGAAAAAAAAGTTTGAGATGAAAATCTCAACTGGTGAACTTGCCTACAAATAGGGTTCTTTAGGAAATCTGGGGTGGGGGTGGAGTGACATAAAACTATTAAAGGTGAAGGAGTTTGAGTTTAGAGAACTGCTAGGGGCAGAAAACACAATCAGTAGAGAAAAGTCACCTTTAACCTTTTCCCATTGTTATTAGGCCGCGCCATCTTGGATTACCTGGTTCAGCTTCCTGGTAACAGTAGCAGCCATGTTTGTAAAAACATTTTTTCAGGCAAATGCAGGCTGGGTAGTAGGATTATAGGAAAAACCTTTTGACTCTTTATCCAATTCTGTAAAATGTATGAAATCTCGCCCTGTTGCAGATTAATACATCCTCTAAATAATGAGGACCTAAAAATATATTTTCCATTTATTTAAAAAAAAATCTTATTACGTGATTTTCCTGAGTATTTTTTTAAATAAATTATATAAAAAACATTTCAAATCCCACACATCACTTGTAATTTAGAGACAGAAAAAAAATGAGTTTTGGACGAAAAGATAGAGACAAGACAAGTAAGAACACTGTGCTGAAGGGGAAACCTCCAGACCGTATCTGGTCAGGTGTGTTCTGGCCAACCGTATTTGCCAGGGTTATAATAAATATTATTGTTGAAATATTTTGGCCAGATTAAGCCTTGTTACACCGAAAGGGTTAAAGAAAAGTGTTTGGTTCCATTAGTTGGTGGAGTGTAGAGGTGACACACCCAAATCATCAGATTCCAACTCAAGGTCCTGTCACCTTCTCTTTGAAATACCAGAAGAGAGGAGAGAACTCTTCCTCCATTCAGAGATTTCCCTCAAGAGGAGAACAAGCTAGAACCAGAACCTCACCTGTGCGTCCATGTTTGTCCACAGCTGTAGCATCTGCTCCTAAGTCCAGCAAGAGAAGCACAGTCTCTGTCTGGCCATCCTAGATAGATAAAATCATTTTGAGATAGATGCCAGATTGAAGAGACGCCATTTAAGTATACGCATTTATCCTCAAAAGTGTAAAAAAGTTTTAGGATTCACCCAATTTCTCTATGCATAATTTTTTTTTTCTATAATTATAAATGTGAATTAGCTTAACGAAAACAACAGTCTAAATTAGATTTTATTTAAAGTTTCAATGATAATGTCAGATTCTTTTGTCTCAATAAAATGAAAGGAATAAAATAACTAAAACTGCAATTAGAATCCATTAAATTATAATAGCCCTTACTTTATTCAGGAAAAAGCCCAAAAAACTTCTTTCCTGAAAAAGTAATAAAATGTGGTTTAAGAGCAACTGTAAAGTAGATCTCGGATACAATAAACTAAGACTGAAAAAACACCCTACATTCAACAGATAAAAATTCCCAATTTATCGTATTTGTAGTCTTCAGTTAACCCCCCATCCCTATTGTATCAAACGAACCAGAGGTGTCGGAAAGCTTACAAAGCCAGACACCCTAAGTCTAGTTTAAAATTAGGCAACCAAAGATCCCAAAGATCTACCAGGTCTTCACCAAAAAAAACACTTCTCTAACACTTCTCTAACAAGCCAGGACTGGCATATAGTGTAGTGTACAGTAAAAAGGGTGGGTCACAATAAAAAACGACAAGCAGAGAGGGGAGGACGAGAGGAGTGGCAGTCACAGGATGACCACCAAGCGAAATAGGAGATCAAAGAGTTAGAGCCATCAGTTTAAAATGTGAGACCTGTGTATTTGGTTGGGAAAGAATACGGATGAGGAAAGTTGTAGGTAGATGCATGGGGGTGTGATTGAGTCACACCACCAATGTAGTAACAATCATATAATAGGGTTATGGAATTGGCAGTAGTGAGCCACACATTATTTCAAAGAACTATTGAAAATTAATGAGGTAGTTTGTTGAGTCTGAGTTGTATAAAAATGGTATATCACAAATTAACCACTTGACTGCTGCCTAACAATTTTTCACTGTATTCCAATGGTGAGTTAAAATTTGGCTATACCAACTGAAAAGCATAACCTATTCATTTTGTGTTATAGTATGAAATCTACTGATCAAAAATACCTCAAAAGATAGATTTTAATGAAGGAGAATAGCTTAACTTTTAGGAAATGTTATCAGTTGGGTGGACATGTACAAACATAATATCTACTGGGGTGAAGAAATGTCACGCAAATCTTGATCTAGGTCCAGCGGTAAATTTATAGATAACACTGCCCATCGCATTTAATGGACATGCAAATGTTTTTAGACCTATTTTTGTGTTTTATGAACCAACCTGGGGGGTAGGATATACAGGGAGTGGTATCACCTTTGCTTAGAGGCAGTCGCATTACCTCTGGTAATGGCCAGGAGGCACTGGTCCACACCTATATATCTAGCTCATGTCTGGCTCCAAGTAGCTGTGGTGCACGCAGCGGCCACCCCCCGGGACCTGGTCTCGACTGACCTGCTAAACGACATGAAAGAGCCTGCGGGTTACGCCCAAAGGTGAGGACGTCTCCCCTTTTCTAGTGCACGAAGTTCTGGCAGCAGGGAACGGATTTTGGATTCAAGAAGCAGCTGAAGAATCTTCAGAACTGGTTTTTGTCTCACCGCTGCAGGCAGAGGTTTCTACTCGATTAGAACAATGGCTGGAGCACACGCTCAGTACGAGCACTGCGCGTCTAGAAAGCAATGCAAACTACTAGATCGTATTCTTGCAAAGAAAACCATGGACAAATAATAAGCTAATCTGAAAACAGTACGAGCACTGCGCGTCTAGAAAACAATGCAAACTACTAGATCGTATTCTTGCAAAGAGAATCATGGACAAACAAGCCAATCTGAAATCAGTTAACAGCGTAAAGGAGGTGACCAGCTCCAAAGCTGGACACGTCTCGCTCGGTAGGGATCGTCACGTGCGACAGGTGGCTCCAGATCGTCATCTAGCGACTGTTCGCAACAAAATCAAAATAGGTACCTGGAACGTTAGGACACTTTACGAAAAAGGAAAATTTGACAACGTCAAGTCAGAAATGACAAGAATGAATATCAACATTTTTGGCCTAGCAGAGGTACGTTGGACTGGTGCAGGTATTTTCAAATCGTGTGACCATACAATGGTTTATTCAGGAGGCAACGAACAATTGAGAGGTGTTGGAATATTATTAGAAGCCGAACATTCAAAGAGTATGAAGGGTTATTGGCCAGTTAACGAGCGTATACTTGTTGTCAAACTCAGCGGAAAACCTTTTGCTATTTATCTAACTCAAATTTACGCCCCCACTTCAGAACACTCCGACGACGAGATTGAAAAATTATACGAAGTACTAGACAACGTAAAAAATAATCTCAAAACCCAAGATGTAAAAATAGTCATGGGAGATTTCAACGCTAGGTGGGCAACAAGAGAATAGAGGACACGATCGGTCCTCGTGGAATTGGTGACATCAACGCACGCAGAGAACGACTGGTGGAATGGTGCGGCGAACATGATTATTTTCATTACGAATATATGGTTCCAAAATCGCCCACATAGATGCTGGACTTGGATGAGCCCTGGCGATCGCGGCAGAAACCAAATTGATTTTATTATCGCCCCAAAACGCTTTAGAAATGCAATCCTTTATTCCAATTCCACGCCAGGCGCCGACTGTGGCAGCGACCATGTTCCGATTAAAAAAGCCAAAGCAACCCTCAAAGTTTCAATACGACGCTTTGAAGAAAGACATTGAACTGAAACGAAAATTTAACGTAGCCATTGAGAACAAATTTGCAGTTTTAGACGAATTAACTGAGGTAGAACAAAAATGGGCACTCATGAAGGAGAGCCTGAAAGGTTGTGCAGAAGAATTCATCCCAAAGAAAGAAGGTAGGGAGCACAAAAAATAGATGACCCCAGAAATTCTACAACTGATGGGCGAAAGAAGGGTAAACAAAAATAATCCCAAAAATATAAAGAACTTAATAAAAAAGTTAAAGACCTGTGCAACGAAACAAAAGACTTCTGGATAACATGTGAATGCATTGGAATCCAGACATACAGCAACTCTTCAAACAGCAAATAATTATTTCCACGATAAAATTAAAGATGTCGCAGGTCGAAAACCAAGCCCCAAATCCGGTTGCATCAAATCACAGAGCGGACAGATTCTGATGGACATTGATGACATCCTAAAGAGATGGTCACAATACGTCGAGGAACTGTTTGATGACATGAGAGGCCTCCGACCCCTGATTTGGAATAACGAAGGTCCCCCCATTATGGAAGAAGAAGTTCGAAATGCAATCAAAAAAATGAAACATAATAAAGCAACCCGTCCAGATGAAATTCCAGTTGAGCTATTTGATGCCTTGGATGAAACATGTCTGGTCCACTTCACTAAACCTCATCTACGACACAGGACAGTGGCCATCAGATTGGAAAAAATCAATATTTATAACCCTCCAAAAAAAACCTGGCGCAACCGAGTGCGAAAACCACCGCACAATATTAGTCTCATGAGTCACGCCACCAAAATATTACTCTGCATTGTCATGACCAGAGTTAGAAGCAAAATTTGCCTCGAAATAGCAGAATCCCAATTTGGTTTTGTACCCAACAAAGGAACGCGAAACGCTATCTTGACACTCTTAATGCTGATGGAAAGTGCTGTTGAAGTCCAACACGATGTCTACCTCTGTTTTATTGATTATTCAAACGCTTTTGACAAGGTGAAACACTTGGAATTATTCAAGATACAAGATCAACTAAACTTTGATGGCAAAGACCTCAGAATCCTCAGGAATCTGTACTGGGAACAAGTGGCTGAAATACGCATCGACAGGAAATACACCGATTTTACTGAAATCAAGACAAGGCTGTGTACTGTCCCCCTATATATCGAGGTAATCCTACGCAATATCACCGATATGGAGGGCATCAAAGTGGGAGGCAGAAATATTACAAGCTTGAGATATGCCGATGGTACTGTTCTCATTGTCAGCTCTTAGGAAAACTTACAAGCCCTTTTTTCTGTCGTAACATATGAAAGTGAAAGCATGGGTCTCCAACTCAATGCAAAGAAGACGGAATGCATGGTAGTAACTAAGAAAAAAGTCAACCCCCAATGCGTTAACCAGTGCAAAAACACAAAAATCAAACAAATAGAAAACTTTACATATATAAATATCTCGGTTTTACAATTTCCTCAAATGCGAAATGTGATCAAGAAATCAAGAAAAGAAAGAATAGCAATGTCAAAAGAAGTCTTTACAAAAATGAGCACCATATTCAAAAACAGGAATATTCAGTTTGGAACAAAAGTCAAAGTCCTCAGGGCATACGTGCTGTCCGTCTTGATGTACGGCAGCGAGTGCTGGACAATTAGCAAAGAAATGGAGAAACGTTTGCTGGCCATCGAAATGTGGTTTCTCCGAAGAATTTTTAGAATCTCATGGACAAAAAAGAAAACAAACGAAGAAGTCTTGCACCTTCACGGGACAGATAGGTCACTGTTGCTAATGATAACAAAGAGACAAAATAATGGATTTTCTCGGCCATATAAATAGACAAGACGTTCTGGAAAAACTAATGCTGCACGGGAAAGTGGAAGGCAAACGTGCTCGTAGACAACGACAGACCTTCATGGACGGACAGTCTGACTCGATTCAATAACACATCGAACAAGAATCTGTCTAACCTGGACATATTCAGACGGACTGAAGACAGAGAGGCTTGGAAATCCCTGATCGTCGATGTCTACGCCAGACCTGACACCTGAATGATGATAATGAATATCGAGATATTACAGCATGCTGCACAGTTCTCACCTTTGATCATCTTGGCCATGTGATGTCCATCCTCTGGTGTCCACTGCGGGGCACCGTGGCACGAGAAGTCGCGGAGTCGCAGGTAGCTGATGGTCAGTCTGGGAAAACACATACACACTGCCTTCGTTAGAACTAGAAGATCTTTTTGGTGGGGACAAGAGAGGAATATAACGACGGATGAGACATAGAGAGAGAGAGAGAGAGAGAGAGAGAGAGAGAAACAAACAAGATATAATTTATACCAGGTAGAACAACACAAAAGTCATATAGAACACAACATACGACTTACAACTAATGTGCCGGTCAAGGTGAAACAGTACCCGATCCCATATCACGCACAAGACAAAATTGAAAAAGAAATCGACTCAATCATCAATGATCAAACACAATATAATACGACAATCATCATCACCGTACTCAAGTCCCATGACAAGTGTACAAAAGAAAAACAATGAAATCAGGCTATGCATTGATTTTAGGAAACTCAATGCAATTACTATATTTGACTGCCAGCCCATTCCAACCCTAGACGACCTCTTGAACAGACTCAGTAACGCCACGTTCTATACAAAGTTAGACCTAACTAAGGGATATTGGCAAATACCGATCAAAGAAGAACACAACATGTTTACAGCTTTTCAGACCCACAGGGGACTAATGGAGTTTAACTATATGCCTTTTGGCTTATCAACAGCAAGCTGTACGTTCAGCCGTGCTATGATACACGCTCTTAGAGGATTGCCTTTCGTTGTTTCTTACTTTGATGATGTACTCATCTTCAGCAATTCGTGGAACAACCACATCAAACACATTAAAGCCACTCTACAAGCACTGCGCAAGGTCAACCTTACAGTTCGCCCATCTAAAACCCATGTAGGGTTCACAACTGTCGACTTCCTAGGGCACACAATTTCACGAGGAAGAATAACTCCAGATGAGGACAAAACGGAAAAAATTATGCAAATAAAGACACCCACAACTAAAAAAGAAACACGAAGGGTTCTAGGACTACTTAACTACTACGTTTCATCAAAGATTTCAGTAAGATAGCCCAACCTCTCACCGATTTAACAAAAGGAAAGAGCCCTAACAAGATTAAATGGACAGATGAATGCGAGGCAAGCTTGAATGCCTTAAAACAAGCGCTAACAAAACCGCCTATACTCAACATTCCTGACCTGGAAAAACACTTTGTTGTTCAGTGTGACGCATCAGACAAAGCAGTAGGAGCTGCGCTATTACAAGAACGGGACGGCATGCTCCTCCCATGCTTCTACGCATCACGTAAACTTTTAGAACGTGAAACTCACTACTGTATAGCAGAAAAAGAACTTGTTGGTTTAGTATTTGGACTTAAGGCGTTTTCCAAATTCCTACTGATGAAACCCTTTATCATACAAACAGACCACAAACCGCTCACTTTTTTAAAGCAAAATGCATCTAAAAATGCGCGCCTTACGCGTATGGCACTTTGTATTCAGGATTTCACGTTCTCGGTAGAACATTTGCGCGGCACACAAAACGTTCTCTGCGATTTCCTCAGCAGAAGCTACACGTAGAAGCTTCAGAATTTTAAAAGAGAGATTAATATAAAGATATTGTTGATGCTCTAAAGAACAAACGTCACAGTACTTAATACTACATGATATTTATTTCATTAAAACGTCATTAAATATGAATGTGTATATAGACATTTTTTTAACATAAAGTATATATATTATATGCATATTATTGATCCAATATTGTACTCTATTCTATCCTTCACCAGAAGACCTGTGGTCAGAGTATGTTAGTGTGAAAATGATGAATGTAATTTGTAAACTAGAGAAGGCAAGAGAGCAATTATAAGTGGAAGACAAGAACCAATGTTATACAAATTGTTACTATTATAAAAAAGAATATTTTATTGTGCCATATAGTTAAATGTATAGCTCAGGACTTGATCATTTATTGTACATCTTTATTATAATGCAAATGTCCATTAAGCTCTATTAAATACTTGTCGCTTTCAATTCACTTCCTTCCACTTAAAGCAATATCATAAATAATTATCCTTTATTGATCGGTGTGTAGTAACTTGCCCTCAAATATACGATACAAACCCATATCATTCGAGCAAGATTACTTATTTTCCTTTACACTTAAACTCATTGTTATTAAAAAAAATCATCATTTGCAATTCAGATTTTTTTTTGCGTGGACCCTGAGGATGTCACGTATATATCGTAACGACGTTATACCTGCACGCCCAAACTAGGCAACGATTGTGATTCCTTATATCACGAGAAAATAACTCACTCACGGAATGAGAGAGTGAGCGAACATCATTCGGACATTTTGAAAAGCCGATCTACTTGAAAAACCTCGGTCTTGACTTTTGACTTCGTAAGAAGCAAGTCCTGTAGCTCGTGTGACTTTGATCTCGAAAGAGACAGTCCCAATCAAGAGAAGCTTTCGTCCAACCATCAAAGAATATAGTATGAATTTTTCACGGAAATTAATATAAAGTAATATCTAAATTATCCAGAAAATAATACAAAATCTATAAAAGTGTTAACAGTTGTGCTATTGATGTAAAAAGTAACTTTTTAGTTATACGAATACAAGTGTTGAGATGTTATTCCATTGACATGTGACAAATCTATCGTATGTATTGCCCATCAACGTGTGTTTGTGGAATAAACAAAGCCAGTAAAATAACAGAGTTGTTATCAAGTGATTTATAAATAGTAATACATATCAGATCTTTGTGATCTTTAAGCACGGATCCTGGCTGTTGCAATCCCTACTGGTTGGGTCGGTGTCAGTATAATGTGACCGGCTGAGACAGGAGTCATGGTATCCCCACCCTGTCTCGTGTGTGGCAGCACATAAAATTGTCAGACGTCCGTCTTGGGGCCCGTCCACGATATAGCCTATAAGTTGCTGACGTTGGACGTTAAAACCCAACCAACCAACTATCATCATCATCATCATCATCATCATCATCATCATCATCATCATCATCATCATCATCATCATCATCATCATCATCATCATCATCATCATCATCATCATCATCATCATCATCATCATCATCATCATCATCATCATCATCATCATCATCACCATCATCATCAACGACGACGACTACTACTACTACTACTACTACTACTACTACTACTACTGCTGCTGCTGCTACTACTACTACTACTACTACTACTACTACTACTACTACTACTACTACTACTACTACTACTACTACTACTACTACTA
>RQTK01001084.1:0-27860 GCA_003991915.1 Elysia chlorotica
TCTGTATGCTTGATTCTTTGACATAACCACACTACACCAAAGCCAATGAACATACTAGTTGACGCATCGCCGATGGCCCAGTTAAACGGCCACTTTTATCATGGAGTATCAATTGTAAAGAAACTTTCTTTGCGTATCTTTTATTATTAATTCTGTAAGCTTAAGGATCTAGTCCAAAACTTTATTGCTTTACGATGGTAATCCACAAAAGGTGGTATCTGCCACAATCCTTTACAGCTGCAAAGTTCCACGCTGATCTTTCAATATTTAGGATCATTTTACTGCACTCCCCATATCACCGTAGAGGAGTATTGGTTTTTTAGCTTTACGTCAAAAAATCTTCAGAAGCATATTCACTTTCACGTAATAAATATACTACAAGTGTCGGAACTTAAATGTTAAAGTTCTTGCAATCACACTTTTAGTCCATAGAAGTCGCGAAGAAAAATATCAAACCAAGATAGCTATAGTATGTTGTAACCGCTACCTTTTTAAAATTCCATAGTTTCTAAACACTATAATTTTAGTCTTACTCAGTTTGACATTCATACTCCACTTGTTACACAATTGTTCAAGTTGGTTTATATTACTCTGTATGCCTTTAACATTGTCAGGGAATAAACATAATTATGTCATCAAGATATAATTACAGAAGAAAAAAGCTCGTTCATTGTTGGTTAATAATTGCGTTCCTTCAACACCAGATTCACACAATTTCTCATTCAACTCTGATATGTACATTGTGAAAAGTAATGGTGACAAAACTCAATCTAGCTTCACACCTGTCATACATTTAGACAAGTCTGTTATGCTTTACTTATCCACACGAACCGCACACTTGGCATGCGTGTACATACATTTAATAGCTTTCAACAATTTTCAAAAATTTGACAGTGCTATCTCATCCTCATCATATTTACAGACAGTTGCATTTCTCTCTCTCTCTCTCTCTCTCTCTCTCTCTCTCTCTCTATCTATCTCTATCTCTCTTTCTCTCTCTCTCTCTTTGTCTGTTTGGCAACTATCTCTATCATTGCTCTCTGTGTATGGGAGGCTTTCTTTTGTGTCTGGCATGTCTGATTTTTGTTTAATTATTTTTCGCCTTTGTAATTTTTAGGATTCTAACCAGGACATGAAAGTACTTTTAAGTCTGGCCTGTTGCCCACGATGGTATTAAATTTCAAAACTCTTTTGCTGGGGAGTTCGGCTCTAAGGGAAAAATCGTGGGAAATAAAAGATCTGAGAGCCAGGAAACGCAAAAGACAAAAATGAGCTAATAAAGAAAACGCAAAGGGGAGAAATAGATTTTTAAAAGTGTAATTTGGTTTAAGACACAGCACAGAAGAAAGTTCGCCACAAATCTAGGCATAACCATCTAAGTCATTTAGTGCGTCCCAGAAAACAACATGGTTAAAAATGTATATAAACTGCGCTTCTATGTACCTACGTTTGTTTGTTTTTTGTAAATAATTTTCATTCTATTCATTTCATGTCAGAATTCATGGAAATACATGTATGTAAATTGGCTCAGGAAAAATTGTTAAAACGGATGCTTTAAAGTAAAAAATATTACAGTATTGTTTATGATTAAGGGTACTTCTTCATGTTGAAATCCGTCGAAACCTTTCGAAACCCGTTGAAATCCGTCGCAACCTCTCGAAACCCACCAAAAACTGTAAAAACCATCGAAACCTGTCAAAACTCTCTACTACGTTTGTTGAAACTCGCCGAAACCCATCTAAACCAGAAAAAAACCCCGCCGAAACTAGACAAAACCTACGAAATTTAACGAAACCCGATGAAACCCAAAAGCGTAGTCCTTAAAGTCGGGAATCTATTTATGCATATACACTATAATTTGTCAGTTTGTTCGATTGGTATGTACATTAATTAAATTTAAAATATGCTGGCAAACATTCTCAATATTTTAATAGGTAAAAAGAAAGGTATGATACCGCTGAAATACACAATAGAACACATTATTTAGCTAATTATACACACAATTTGAATGCAATCGTGATTTATTTCTTACTTTTCCGCAAAGTAGGTGCAAACTTTATCTAAATCAATATTGAAATAACTTGATAGGAAACAGCAATATTGATATGAGCCATTTTCTAGGCTATCTTGTGAACAATGTCCCAAGACTAACATCGGACAGTCGCTCCGAGAGACATTTTACAGGTCGGAAATATCAGGATTCCTGTCGCACAGAGTCTAAGTATAATGAAATTAACCCTCCAGTAGTGGACGAAGTTCCACAAATTGATTTGCCGATCGCGGGATCGATCTGGGCACCTCCCGGCAATGTTTAACTACCTGTGACAGCTTCTCCCCCTTTCCCGCTAAATTTTCAGTGTTTCTTTAAAACAAATTTAACAAAACAAAAAAAAACAAAAACAATATTAAATGGTTGTGGATACACTCATAACTGAAACGTTTTAATTATAAGAGATATGTTTATGAATAATCGTTCACGCTGGATTTTTTTACAAGCTTCAGGTTTGCATTTTTTCCCCTTTAATACTGGCACAACTCTTTGCATTTATTTTCTGGGCTGCTTTGGAAGAGACTTCTCTGCTAAAGCCGTTTGATCTTTACATTTTCGTCGATCTGTTGCAGTTGCGCATCGCCCTTTGTTTTAAAACAGACATTCTATGTTTGGTTTATAGGAATTCCCGTTTTGTCTGCAAAGTTTGCAGTTAAATGTATTTCTTAGTTGGTGGGTCTTAGAGAATTACGAAAGTCAGTGCGGGGTACATTTTGGAGGGCTCTTTCCTCGTTTCTTATGGCCGCATGGTGGAAAAATAAGAAAGAAAGAATGTTGATATAAGTCTAAAGGTCCAAGAAAAGGGGATGGTCGATGCGAGATTGTATAGCATTTGGCATCACCAAGATTTTATCCCTTATTCACATAAAGGACAATGCTTTGTGCTGTGTATGATGCATAGCAAATCTTTCCACAATCAGTGAGTTGCTCTTCTCAATATAGATTATACTCGCTGTCTTCCAATTCATTCGAGTAGTTTTCTGAACGAATGGACACCCACACATACACACACACACACTGCATCTACTCAACTAGGATTAACAGATTAGAGAAATTAATATTGTATCCGTTTTTTAATGTCTACATTTTGCATTACACACTTGGTATTTGTTTGGCGGATGATCTTCCTAACCTCATTTGGTGTACTCTTCAAAACACCAAGTTAGAGGCTTGTATTCCACAAGATCTCTCGTTATTGGCAATCTCAGTTTGTCATCCGGCATGGCGTCGCTACAAACTCCAGAATTGGTTTCTACTGGAACGCTCTATCCACCTGCCAACTGTTTCTTCCCATCACAAACGCAATCTTTGATATCACACTGAATACTCGCAGCCTACACATTATTATGGTCACATGTTGGTGCTGCTTCTTCCGCCGCCATCGCTACAGCTGATGCTGCTCTCTTGGGCTTAGCCTGTGGACAATTCATACTAATATACCCCATCTTGTTACATCTGTAACACCTTCCTCCGGTTTTCACTGACAAAACATCATCCGATATCCTTCTTCAATCAGGCTGTGCTGCTTTTAGTCAACAATGCAGATGAATATGCAGGCCACATATCTCTTGACCACTCATTACTTTCTGCAAAAGGGTAAGAGCCAAATGTCCAAGTCATCTCTTTGGTCCACAAAAGACGGCAATTTGGGTAATTTGGAATTCGCTGTAGTTGTGCGTGTTGCTAAGATATCACCCCTACTACTTGATTGTAGGCGCAATTAAATTTGTCAAGTTCGAATTGGCGCTCCTTTGATCGTTCAATACGATCAGCCTTTAACTGTGGCTCTTTCCATTTAGCCTCATGTGTTATCGCTCAATAGGTTCAGCCTCCTTTTCTCGCTCCTTCCTATACCTTTCTTCCTTCTCTTGCTGCCGTTGATACTTTCTTCTTTCATCTCTTGTGAGCTGTAACGCGTCCGCCTCCGCGTTATATTTTCTTCTTTTTCTTCTTCTTCTTCTTCTTCTTCTTCTTCTTCTTCTTCTTCTTCTTCTTCTTCTTCTTCTTCTTCTTCTTCTTCTTCTTCTTCTTCTTCTTCTTCTTCTTCTTCTTCTTCTTCTTCTTCTTCTTCTTCTTCTTCTTCTTCTTCTTCTTCTTCGTTCCTTTTCAATGCGCCCAAGGTCGCAATGACATTCTGTTTTCTTTGGAAGGGGCCAGACGCGTAGTTTGATCTTCAGTGCTTCTATATTTTCTGTAGCATGATTGACAGTCATTTAAAATGTGGCTCTCCACGAGATATTCCATTAGTCTGTTGTTCACTATGCGCTCCAAGGTTTTCCATGATTTTTATGTTTAAGTTTCCTCTTCTTTAGAATATGAACTATATTCGCCTCTTTCCATTCTTCTGAAAAAGTTCCCCCATCCATGACAAACTTCAAATTTTGAGGAGCTCAGTTTTTTTCTAAAGGACCAAGGTGTTTGATCATTTCATTTTTAACTTTATCAGGCCTAGGGGCACTATCGCCTTCTAGTTTAACTATTGCTTTTTAAATTCGAGAAAGTTAAAAGGTTTGCTGAGACTGTTTGAAGTATCTGTTTCTTTGAAAGACTTCTTGACTTTCTTTTGATGTCAGCACTTCTTGTTCTAGATATTTTGATCTTGCATTCATTTGCATAAAGTTGGGCCTCTTGTTTTCCTATAAATTTATTTCCGCGTACTTGCATGGCTACTTGTGGTTTAGGGAGAGGCTTCTCTTCGTTCAAGCACTTGGTACGTGACCACAGTTTTGTTGTGTCTTTGTCAACATTTAAGAAATGAGCACTTTTTTGTAGACTGTCACGAGCTTGTTGTGGTTTATTTATTGGCATCGGATTGGGGAGTCTCCCTTTCACATCTGGCTTTTGATACATTATCATAGATGCGTTGTAGTTATTTAGTCCAGAAGAGTGTGTTATTGAATCTTGTTCTTCGTGGGATAGATTTGTGTGCTGCTTTAATAATAAGGTTGGGTAGCTGTTTTGAGGCATCCCTGACTGACTCTGATTTGTCTATTTTTTACACTTCTTCCTCGATGCGGCTTTCGAATTCAGTTCATTTGGCTCTTTTCTAATTCAAACTTAGAGGAATTTTGTTTGTTGCAGGCTTTGAAGATTTATCTAAGCTAATAATTAAATGCTTGTAATCACTTCCATCAAGTTGATCCATCACATCAGAATTAGGTGTTTTAACAGTATTAAATCGCCACATACAAATTATTGCCTTACCTGATAGTTTTAAAACCGAAAGAGGAGTGCGTTTATAGAGCCCAATTTCACATTTCATGATGGGAATAAGACTTGAAATTTTGGTACATACACAGAGAAACGTCATTCTGTTATGATCTTGAGGAAATTTATAACAAAAAATAAGTTCCCTCAATTTGCGTATTTCAGATGAAACTGCACAAATGTCAGTACTATAAGATGAGTTTAAAAAACACTATCCAAAAGAAATCATGGGCAGATAGTTAAATCCCTTGAAAATAAAATTACATCAAAGTCCTAGCAAGAAATGTTGAAAATTGGACCCAAAAGAATTGGCACATTAAAGTGCCCAGTTTTCACCTAATGCAGAAGAAAATTGTCAATCGTGGGAAATGATCACATTATCAAAATGTATGGGCTGAGTACTTTCTCTCTCTCTCTCTCTCTCTCTCTCTCTCTCTCTCTCTCTCTCTCTCTCTCTCTCTCTCTCTCTCTCTCTCTCTCTCTCTCTCTCTCTCTCTCTCTCTCTCTCTCTCTCTCTCTCTCTCTCTCTCTCTCTCTCTCTCTCTCTCTCTCGCTCTCTATCTCTCTCTCTCGCTCTCTATCTCTCTCTCTACGCGGTGCCTCTTGATGGGGTCCCAAAATACTCTACATGAACAAAGAACGAAATTTGCATTATATTTGTGTCCAAAAGAGCATAATACGAAACAAGAGTCTTAAAAAGTAGCAAGGGTAGTGGTATGAGCATGGGCTGTTTGCAGAACGATTCACATAGCGAACTTTCGAACATCAATAAACAAAACATTACTACACGAATAAATTAATAAGAACAAGACGGTTGTCTCCAAAGAATACAATTAGTGATAATGATGTGCTCTATCACAATAGAAGGCATGTAACATAATTATGAAGGTGAAAAAAGCGTCTTGGGAAGATACACCGACACTCTAATAAGTCATATATATGTATATTAATTTCAAACATGAAAGTTTATGGATCACTCTATAAATACAAAATTAATTTTTTTTTCTTATTACGCTTTGGTGGCGTGCATCAACGGAGCTAGGAAAAGTTTACACAAATCACTGAAATGAACAAACACAACGCCGGTGTTAAAGTTAGAATTAATGTAATACTTCGAAGTACGTTTTATGATAAAGTCCTAGTTGAAAGGTATGCTTCAGAGACAGCAACAATAAATTAATATCTAGATAACAAAAACAGCCTGGAATAGAAAATAATTATAAGTAACCTTCAAGTACACCAGGCGACAATTTAATACATCGTGTTTTTAAATCCTTCACACGCAAACCAAGAGAATGTACGTCATATTTGTACATAAAATAGTCTCTGCGTCAGTGGTGTTGTCAGCTCTCGTTGCGGCGGTTTTCGTAATCAACAATGTCAGCAATGTACTTTGAAAGTCAATCATTTAGATTTTTACTCACCAGAAGTTTTAAACGAAACATACAGTGGGCTGTGTAGTCTACTTTCTTTTAATGACATTTCATGCAATTCAACAGAGTGGAAATAATTTTTAATCATATAATTAAAATGCGGATTATCCTCACCGAATTCTTGCTTAAACATTTTTAGAGCAATAGTCAGGTATTCAGAGTGGGTTGGTTGGGTTGGTTTTAACGTCCAACAGCAGCACTATATAGGCTATATTGTGGACGGACCCCAAGACGAACGTCTGACAATGTTATGTGCTGCCACACACGGACAGGGCGGGGATACCATGACTCCTGTCTCAGCCAGTCACATTATACTGACACCGACCCAACCAGTAGGGAACGCAACAGCCAGGATTCGAACTCGGGACCTTTTTTCGTCGGAAGCCAATGTTCTACCCCTGGACCACCGCGCCCCCGCATTCAGAGTGGGAGAATGGGTAAAATATATCACGCCAAAGATTCACAATAGTAAAGGTAGGTTCTTCTTAAAGCAATCTTTTTATCTGTATTAGTATCAAAAGCAAACGGCACACAGGATTGGCTTTGCTGAAAAAGCGGACTCAAACAGTGTTGCCATTCATTTAATAAGCAATGATAGAAGACTGAAGAGGTGTCAGATTAGCTGTGAAATTCTGTTCGAATAATATCCACAAAATAGTATCTTAAGGTTTAACATTACCTGTTATTATATAAATTGTACTGACACTGTAAACATTTTCTGAATTAAATCATTGCAATAGTTGACAATAATAACGCTAATGAAATACGTCACACGCTTCAAATTTCTCTGTCGAGCAGTCACGACCCGCGTTTCATTAATATCTTATAGTGACAATTACACGAAAAGCAAACTTGCACTAGATCTATATTGCTAGTTTTTAACAGAGGATGTCTGAGCGTGTGGTTCTGTTTTTCTCAGAATACGATAAATATTAATCACCTAACTTGTATTACTTTCCCAGAATTGTTATTTGTATTAGTTAATGTTTTATTTCCATTTTTTATTTTAAAAAAAGACCTAGAATTGTGTATCCTACCGAAGAATAGTTATCAAGTATTCATAAATTTTCTATAGATTTATTTTACAGAATGTGAAGGAAATGTTTCGCAGTATTTTTGATACGGCAAGCTTAAAAAGTAACTGTCCATACATAATAAACTAATTTGAACCCTTCCTAAATTCTATTACATCATGATTGGACAAACTTTAAGCCTCTTGGTTTTCTCTGTTTTCTGCAGCTTAAAGTTCTCTCAAAGGCAAACTGAAGCTGTTTTCCAGACTGAAGCCATGAAATGATAATAAAAAAAAAATCTTGCAAAAGGTTTGTGAAAAGTTCCGTTTAATATTTTATGGAGATTTATTTACACAGACGATGTGTCTTAGGTACAAATTTGAAATCCAATACAACATCATAAGAGAATGTAATCTGAGAAACCTTCATAATGAAAAATCCGTTGCATAGCTGCAGGCAGGCTTAGTAATTGGATTAAATTTAAACAGTCTTGCAATTTTCTTGTAGAAGACTTGCCTCCGAGCATTCTCCTTATCTATGGTTCTCAGTGAGAATGTGTCTGTTTTTTAATTTATTTGCAAAGCTAATTAGACCTTATTGGAGCAAGCAATTGATTTGTTATGGTAGTTCCTACTCAACTAAGTACTTGGTATTTATTTATCGCTTAATTGGTTTTATTGCTGTTGTTCATGTTGATGTTATTATTTTGTTGTGATATGTCGTTTTTTTTTTTTACTGTTAATTTTGTTGGTTGTAGTGGTGGTATTGGTGGTGGTGGTGGTGGTGGTGGTGGTGGTAGTGGTGGTGGTGGTTGTGATGATGAAGGTGGTGTTAACATCTTTGTCCCCGGCGTTGTTTTTGTTTTCTTTAGAGGGGGGGGGGGGATATTATTCCTAAAGATTCGTCAATCCATTCCATGAATACACAATATGAGAACCATTTAACGGGTCTGAAAGATATGTCAAACCAGGAAGTGAAAGCTATGAGAATTCACAGGTCATCAGGTCGTTAAGTGTTATCGAACTGAATGATTAACAAAATAATGTTTGCCTGATGTGTAGGACTGCTAAAAAATATTGGAAGGTTTCGAATTTTTTTCATTTTGTTCTAGAAAAATAGAAAATCTACCGGAAATTTTGATAAAATTGTTCTACATATCCTAAAATCTAAACACTTGAAAAAAACAAAGAAACTCGCTTTGGTGAACTCGTAATCTGCGTTTAAAAATTATACCTTTTTAAACATGGAAGTTCATTGACTTTAACATATATATTCTGTGTACTCTTGGTTAAGACCTGGTCGTTCTTTACTTATTAGTCTAAGCAGTAGTGGTTTGTTTTTCTTTACTTCTCAATCTCAGGCCCGAGAATGACGAAAAACACTGCAGCAGTATGTACTAGAGAGCCTGACCAGACTCACATAGAATTCAGCATCGGAAACGATGGACTGCCTATAAAATTATATCAGTTTCAATTTGAGTAGGAAAAAATTGTCCAAATAATTTTTCTTAGCTTTGGAATATTAATACCGGTATAAAGAACTTATTTGATTAACTATAAACACGATATAATAGGTTTATTGACGTAGGCTAGATTTTGCAAATTTGTTCTGATCTAGGTTAACAAGATCGTTTTTACCTCTTGTGCTATAGAAGTTTGGTTTTGTTTTTCTCAGAATACGATAATGACTTGTCATTGTGCTTTGAGATGTTTTATACATATTTCGTTTATAACATTCTTACAGGAAACATCCATGTCACAAAATTGTTCTTTCTCCATTTAAACTTTTTTCGTACAAAGTATTATAAGCTTGGATTTAGTTCAAAGACTCTTCGGAAAACATACACGTTTCCCTTTTTAATCAATTCCTTGTCAAAACTTAGCTAAGCTGACCTAAGTATTTTTTGTGATATTAATTCATCAAAGCATTAAAGAATTTAAATTTATGGCGGTGACCTCTGTCTCTCAAAAAACATTAACAAAATCACGTGATGATTGTATTTTTTTTTGTAAACAATCTGCCGATTGACCATATACCTATTTTAATATCTTTTTGCATTAGCCGACTTACAAGCATTACGTGACTTTTGTGAGAAAGATGCCAGCCCTATTCAATTGGTGTACGTTATTCCCTCCGAGTTTCAATGAGCAGCCGAAAAAGTCCTTCTTAGTGACCCATTCCTAGACAGCATTCGTTGTAAAAAAAAACACTTTGTTTACAGGGTGTTTTTTTCTTTTTTCTTTTCTAAAAACCTATAAAAACCGGGTGGAATTTCTTTCATTTGAACAAAGCCTCTGTCCTATCCCATCTGAATATAAATGGATGAAGATATTAAATTTCTCCTTCCGAAATTAATCCTATTTACATATATTGGTTTATCTTCTTCTAACTAAACCAGTTTCTTTGTTACGCCTTCCCTGTTTCATGGTCACATTCTATTCTCTTTTTTTCTCTACTTTCTCTCTCATTCTTTCGAACCATTTCTCTCTCTCCATCTCTCTCTCTCTCTCTCTCTCTCTCTCTCTCTCTCTCTCTCTCCCTCTCTCAAGACAAAAAAAAAATATATTCTCGTTGGTATAGGGATTAGGGAGGAAGGAAGCTAAGTTTATAGAGCTAAGTTTACAAAGATTAGGGCACCTCAGCTTATTAATTTTCATCAAACCCACGTGGTTGGTGGGGGGTAAGGTAGCCCTGAGGTAGAACACCGAATTTCTACGCAGGAGGTCCGTTGCTCGAGCCCCGCTCTGGCGACTTGTCAGTTTAATGTGACTGGCTGAGACAGATTCTTGGAATCCCACCACTTTCTCTGTGCAACGATGGCAAAACGCTTGTCAGACGTCAGTCTTGGGATCCCTCCACAATAGAGCCCATATAGTGCTGACGCTGTACGCTAAGCAACAACACTTACCAACTCTTACCTTGGTTGTGCCTGTGTCAGTCTTAACTATTGTGATCGGCACTACGTTATAAGCGCCATCGGTTAGAAATTTGGACCAGCGCGTGAGAAAGCTTAGTTTCATAATTATGGTGGGCTTTAGGAAAGGAATAACTAAATAAGTCGTTGATATTTTGTCACAAACTTAGCAGACCTACAGTCGAACAGGATATAAGAGAATATGAGATTAGATAAGACTGTGTGTGTACATATATATATATATATCAATGACTATTTATCACACACACAGACACGCTCACACAAACGCACACACACGCACACACACACACACATACACGCTCACACACAAACACGACATTGTATGATTATACAAAAAGAGAAGAAATTAAGTTTAAGAATGTAAAGTTATGTGTCATATTAGAACTATCTACATTTATCTTTTACCTAAAATAGGATTATAATATTGCGCATATTCTGGTTTTATGCATGGAAAAAATGCATCAATTGTAATGCACACAAAAAAGAACAGCAATATAGCAATATATGATGTGGTTATTATAAATTGAGTTAAACCAATATTTAAATAATTTTCTCCGCTAGTATGTATTCCACAAAAAAGCAAGCAAACCATAACGTAATTGCCGTTTTGCGCTGTGAAAGGTTAATGTCTCGTGTCGGTGTTTTCTATGAGTTTTAGTTCTTAGAAAATGAAAGGTGGATATTGTTAAGTGAATAATGATGTCCTTACTACAAACCGGAAAATATAAAAAGGAGTTGAAACAAAACAAAAACCGAAATTATTCTCACAAACATCAGCTGTCATGTAAAAATACAAAACGTGCTCGCTAGCTGAACATTGCATTGTATAAAAGGTTCTCCAAGCATTTCTTCAAACATGGAAACAAACAAAGCATTGCATGTTCCCTCTAATTAAATAATGGATTTTCGCTTTGATTGAAAAAATAATATTACAATTTCCTAATGATGTTTGGTTAATATTTTTTTTTCATTTTTTTAAAAGAAAGAATTAAAGCCTTATGAAAAGGTAAGGTTAATACACAATGAAACTAGAGAAAGAAGATTCTTTTTTTGACAAGATGAGGCAGTGTCTGTACGAACTTTTGAAGAAAAAAAATAAGAAGAAAAAAAGTAGAGCCAGGTGAAAGATAATTATAGATTGACCCCAAAAAATCTTTTTTTTTTTGTTTTGTTATTAAAAATGTTGCAAAAGAGCGAACATCCATTTGCTTTCAATAAAACATTTTCCCTTCTTTGTCTTAATGGAAAACTTTATTGAACTGAGCAAAGTGTGTTTATTTTTATTTCACTTCTACGTCGTCTTAAATTCTCTTTAAAACTAATTTCCAGATTTATTGTGTTATTTTACCACTCATAGTGTCGATATGTGTAAAAAGGATAATGCAGAACACGTTTTGACCATTATTTCAGAAAATGTGAAAGAAAATGGCAACGGGCATCCGAAAGATACGAAAATGAGTTTGTTTGGTAAGAGAAGACACTGTATAGATCTATGTTAAAGATGACAGATTAACCAACGTTGTCTTATGGATGTGTATTCATTAGAGTTTACATTAAAATGACACTAAAATTATTATAATTGTCGTAAATATAAAAAAGAAAATTAAGAAGAGGAGAGGGGAGGTATTATATGGACTTTTTGTTTGAGGATATGAAATTATGATTTCAAGTGTTTTACCTTCTTAACTTAGGTCTGGTTATGAACTTTTTAATTGAGAAGGAACATTGTGGTCAAATAATTTACGTAAGCCACCGCTCAAATTTGTAAAAAGAACAAAGCAGGAGAAAGCGCTGTACTGCCATTAATTTTAGGTTAATTAATCTGGTGCTGCCCTCCAAACATTGGTTCTGGTTTTCATGAAAACAATATATATGAGTAGGAATAAACACATAAGCCTGAGAGTATGTATAGTCTGAATGGGATTACTGGTAGCTGCGTAGTACCCATTGACACTGGTCCACAGGATAAGAAATTACAAAAACAGTAACATGAAAGTATAATCTCTTATCAAAATGGAGCTAAGACAAAATTGAAAGGTAAATACTTTTCAAAAGGGACATCAAAAATGCGTTAAATGTATTTACGTTGGCATAATCTTTAAGTTATCAAATACTCTCTATCTTTCTAATTATTTGAAGCATATCGAGTCGAAAATTGAGAAGAAAACTTTGAGTCATCAGACATTTAAAAGCTCTAACAAGACGGAAGTGTTAAAACACGGCTTTTCGGAGAGAAACGAATCTGAAATATTAAAGGAAGTTAAGTTGGTGGTACAATCAGTTAACTAGGGTTTCCATGGCACTCTGTTTAAAATTTTGCCCTGCCTTCTGACTAGTTAAATCAGCGAGAGCGCTCTGAGAGCAGATAATAAATCGTCTTTTTTATTTTATTATATATGAGTTCAAATTTATCTCTAATCCTTCCGCTTTGTCCGTCCCACCATATCCACGAATTTTCAATTAGTTATTACTAGTTGAAAGGCGTGCGTTTTCGCGAGGTTAAAAGTTGAAATCAATACCCATGTTGGCATTGATGTTATGTTAACAGAAAATATTGTACTCACCATTATAATATTAATGCTGATTTGAAGACAACATTATTGTTGTAGCTTGTCATAGCTATAGAGTTCTCTGATGGCGGTGCCAATGCAAATTGCAAACCATTAGATTTTTTTCGTTTTTTTTCACAAAGTCGTAAGCTGTTTTAAAATTTTTCACATTATTTTTATGCCCATGCAAACAATCACGAATGTCACTGATTAGATGTTTCTTAAGTCCTTACATCATTGTCTGACGCAAATCAATCTCGGTTTCTTTTTCAATAAAGTTATTTTGTAAAAAATTTTCCTTCAGTGGTGTTTTGTGGTTAAAGAGAGCTAGTGAGATGGCAAACCTGTCCTTGGATTCGAAATATTGGGTTCCATCCACTTGTTCTATCTTCGTTGCATCCAAGGGACGTCTTGTGAAAGACAGTGTTCTACTGCCTTTTATTTTCTAAAACATTTTTGCTTTTAGAGCTTTGCCGATGGGGAGCTGAGGGAAAACATCCAACTTTGTGGCCCCATTGGAGCAACAAAACGCTTTTGTTTCACCTTTAAATTTTAATGCTTGACAGTGAACACATCTTTGGTCAAGGGGTCCTATGTTTATTACATTTTGGAAATAATTAATGTTGTAGAATAAGGCTAATAATTGATATGATATCAGTTGAAGCGGTGCGGCTGGGCCATTATCATTAGATCTAGAACTAGATTTATCGCCGATAAATTCTTGCCGTTTTAAGTTTTGCTGTAGACACTCTCTATGCGTTGTTAATATTTTTAGACCAAAGTTACTTTTAGCAGGAGTGGGCATGATTAAACTATAGATCTAGATTCTACACATCACCAACGAAACGTAATCCAAACGCGAATCAAACAATACGCCATTTTGATTGCCAGTAGGCTACAGCAGTGCATGTAGGCCTGCAGTAAATGAATGGCAGGGCTGTGAATGTATGAAACTGATCTGTTAATTAAAAATTGATTAGGCGTTTGATGTTATTAGTTTTATGACTCTAAAATTATCTGGCCCATTTGTAATTTTACTGTAAAAATTGGGATTTTAGGGTGGAACAGTTTGGATTTGATCGCATGTCTAAGTTTGAGACGAAGACAAATAATTATTATAGATGTTGGCAGTGTTCATTTCTGTCGCACAGTATTCGCACATTCTTTTCCAGGACATGCAAGATGATTCGTTTTGGTAGCATAAACTGAGATTTCACCTTGATATACCACTATGCTGTTTTGAATATTTAAAAAAATCTTTAATGGTGATTGATGTTAATTTGATGCGAGTTTCGAGGTGGTTGGCCCCATGCATCGCAATATTAATCGTGCACATGTCGAAAAGAAAAACATCAATCCATTTATTAATATGATTTTGTAAACTGGTCGTTTTTATTAAATTAAAGTTTTTCTATTGTTTGTTTTATGAATTTGCGTTTTATCTTTACATAAAAAAATACAATTATTATGTTTTGTTTTACAGATTAAGAAATTAGCAACCGAATGAATAAACGCGATGGAGCAGACTCTCTAGATTCGCGTTAAAAACAACTTTCATAGTTACCATTAAGTTATAGAGTATGCTTTAACTGCGGATAAATCTCTACGATCTTCCATGCAGGGACCAATAAGTGGAAAGAAAATCACAGGGTCATTAGGGTATTTTTTCCAATGGGAATGCTTTGGCGCATGGTTAAACTCGATAAACGCTTTTCCAGTCTCTACCCTGACATGCAAACGTGCCTTTTGTGCTTTTATTATTTTATTTTCTCTTCATCTATTTGGTGTTTCTATCTGCTCCGTTGCGTGTCCTATTCATTTATCCCTTTTCCACTATAGCGGCAAACATACACAATGAAATCTATCGTGCGAATGGACAGGTAAAATCAAGCCTTCCTAAAGCAAAAATTAATGCTAAGCCACCGAGTTAAACATGAAGAGTAACATTAAATTTTGGTAATAGTGATTTATTTCTATTAAGTCTTTAGCATAGCTATGAATAAATGTTTAGCTAGCGAGCATTCTATAGCCAGCACGGTTACACTTCATAGCAACTAGGTAAACTGTCCTAACTGAGCGTGCACTAATAACGGATATTTTTTTAACATTCATGAAATATTAATGGTCCATAAATAATTTTATTGTTTCAAAGTGGAGGGTGTGGACGGGGTTACGAGTACGACAGGGCGATGTAACGATATTTAATAATAAATATTCCTTATTTAACTCTTACCGAACATTTCAATATACTGTGGTGATGTTGCCAGTCATTTTAGAAGCCTTGGGTAACTATGCAAGATAACTTTACGCCATAATAAAATCTAGTAATAGTCGATCTCCCTTATTATACATATATTATGATTTATTAAGAGTTACGAAACATTCTTTACGCAAAAGTTAATACAAACTTTAATATACGATCAAGTTAGCTCATCAAACCAAAGGCTTGAGTAAATGCAAACTGCGCCGCTTCTTCTTGTCTTTATGGGCCCTAAATGTCGCAGTAACTTTTTGTATTTCAGTATCTTATTATTCTAACAACTAGTCGTAAGCCTTCAGTACCCTATATTTTAAGGCAAGTCGTAAGGCTTCAGTGTCCTATATTTTATCGCAAGTCGTAAGGATTCAGTATCCTATATTCTCAAATATGAGTCGTAATCCTTCAGTATGCTATATTCTAACGACCAGTGTAAGCAATCAGTGTCCTATATTCTAAGGACGAGTGTTTAGCCTTCTGTAATCAGTATCGTATATTATAACGACGAGTAGTAAGCTACCTCAATGTTGTACTTACAACCTTAACATGGACCAAAAAGCACGCCCTAAAATTAGATCGTACTAAAAATGACACTTTGGCGTTTCTGCTTGTTGAACATATCTGATGGCTTCCGACAAAGTCGAATTACTTTTGACGAAAACCTATTCAAATTAATGAGTTATCCCCCTGAAATGTTTTCATTACAGATATTTTTAAACTAAGCTCATAATAGCAAAATGTATGGATCGTTGTGGATTTTAGACAAAAATGATGAACCTTAACACTAATCTAGGCACTCTAGATCTGAAAAAGCTTATTATTAGTTCAGATAATTATGTATGTGTGAATATGATATGTCATCTCAAACGCCTACAATTATTTATATCATTAATTTCATAAGATGTGTACTTTTAAATTCAATTTGCCACGTCTTCTCAGCTGAATTGTAACCTGAAAAAAAAAGATTTGAAACTGAATTCCATAGGCTATCCGTTTTCTATAATTTCGCTGTGGAGTCTTATATAATTTCGCTGTGGAGATTCTTTAATCTTCTATTTAGTTCCGCAAATCTAGAGAAACCTTTGTTTCATCCTAAAAACAAAGAAAATTAAACGTCAGTTGAAAGGAAATGAAACAGTGATGTATGAGAATTTATAAATCATCAATATCTTTATTGCTGTTGTTTTTGTTATTGTGTTTGTTGTTATTCCTATTGTTGTTTTTGTTCTTGTTGTTGTTAGTGTGTTTTGTTTTGGAGAGAGTATTTCTTTCAAAGGATTTATTTCGGAGGGAGGGAAGGGGGTAGAAATAAACTTTCACAATATAAAATAAAAAGAGCTTTTGTTACCACGCTAGTTTATTATATACGCAGTAAAATTTATAGATATCCTTGCAAGTTCTAACCATCTCTAAGGAGTATTGTTTAAAAATGCCATCAGACTGTCTGAGGCCTCGCATAGCCTCAAGGAATATTTGAATGCTATCGCCTTTTTGTCGTCTTTTTGTTAAAGGTAGAACCCAACTTGCTAGTGCCTTTCTAAAAAATCCTTGTTATTAAATATAGTTGTGTATTGAGGTTATATTATTCGAGCCGTACGTGTGGCAGAATCCTGTTGTTGGCTTTCATTTTCAGCTCTTCTAAAATATTTTTCCTTCAGTTTTTTGGTAGGAGAGAAAAATTTTCTTCATTGCCAAAAAAAAATGTGATGTAAAATTGTAATTCGAAGAGTACAGCCTTATTCAATTCCTGTTGCAACACTTGTTTATCACTGTCTGGGTGATATATTATATAATTATTATTTCTTCAAATATAGCTTATGCGGCAATAATGATATCATTGTATTTAGACAATGTTTGGACCTAAAAAAAATTAAAGGAAAACTTATAATCGAAGAACAAGGTTTTACTCAAAATATCGCCGAGAGTTGTTCGACGTCCTCTCACCATATTTGTGCCAACTAACGTTATGATTTTTTACGAATGACGAGATAAGATTGTAATTTATCCAACGTTCTAAGAATCATCACTAGATTTACACTGTTGATTTTCCTAGAAGGTGAGTTTATTGTTTCCTCTACAAGTTTAACAACCAACATGAAGCACTAGAACAGAAAAACTAGAACACGAAACACAATTAAATAATAATATTATGCTTCATAATTTTTTTTTATTTGCCAGCAGATCATTAATGGAGTTAACTTAAGAAATTCTGTTATTGGTGCAATACGGGATGAAAATGAGCGGAGATAGTTTAAGTTAGAATCATTAATACATTTTTTATTACGATATAGTTTTCTTGTATTAACCATGGTTTATTTTGTTTTGTTTTTGTTTAAATCTTCATAACGATTTCATACTTTTGTTAGTTAGGTGAAAGAAAGACACAAACTGGTGTACTAAATTAAAAACTCCTTCTACGTGCTCTTATGTCCAAGGATACAACTAATGTAATAATATTAAATTTATTATTATTGCATACTTTATGGAATCTGTTTCTTGGAGGAAAGAGTCGTTGTTGTCTGCTAAACCCATTTCCTTGAAGCGTACATTTTAATTGTAATCATTATTGTTATCATTGTATTATAATCGTTTCATTTTTTTGTAGCCGTCGACTTTTGATGGTGAAAACAGTAGAGGGCTGGATATTGAAAATATAACACACTGCTACGCACTAAATAAATTTCATTTTTAGTTGTCTTTTTTAACTGTTTTTAATTTTTAATTTTGTTTTTATTTATTTGACTCATTGCCATATAGAATAAAACAAGGGGTAGCGGACTTTTAAAACCCATATATGCCGCAATATGGTTGGTTGCAGAATAATTATTTGGAGTTTTTTAAGAGTAAAATGATTGTGCTTTAATCTTATTGTATAATTGTTTTTAAGTAGTTGAAATAAGTACGTCCGAAATATCTCATGATATTAGGCAACCTACTTCGTAAAATTAACTTGTTAGTCATATACACTGAATGTATACCTCAAATTATTAACCCATAATGAGGAATAACTAACAATGATATACCCTTTTGATTTTAATGTCAGCTTTATCGACAAGAACCTTTTTGCACATGCAAAGCTTACCTTACTTGCGCCTCACTTCTGCTCTCCATTAATTGCTTAGCTTTATCATTAAAAAAACGCCTACACCAATGAAATAACACCAGTTACGTTTTAACACAGAAAACATAATGGAATTACAAATACATGTAAAGAAAATGAATGGAACCGCTTAGATCGTTCTTAGGTAAAAAGTCGATGAACTGAGTCAAATGGATTTGTCTGTCCAACAAGTGTGACCAAGTCAAATTAGTTCAATTTTTTTTTCGTGTCAACGCTAAGATATAATGCCTATCATATTACACTAACAATTATTCAAATATTCAAAATAATTGAAAATTGGGAAATACAAAAAAAAATACGTTTGATTAAGGTCAGGTCTCAAGGATTTAGCGGGACATCATTGTCCATGAGGCAAAATCAAACACATTAATATTTAGATGGCAGATGAATTTTTTTATCAAAGATATTGACCTGTGAACACTGTGCTCTTGCAGCCAACTAATTCTGAAGGAAATGAAGATAGGGGCAGATCAAAGGCTTTTATGTGGGTAAACATTTGAAAACTAAGGGACGATAACTCTTGGCACAAATATTTTTTTTTTCAATCAAAATCACTTTTTCTCTAAGAACCTACATATACCTCCATTTCCTCTTCTATAACTAGTCATCCAATCCTTGTAGTTATACCATCATTTCATCTTTGAAAGTATACATATTCGTGACAGATTTCAAAACATCTATTTTGCAATCAGTCATTTTTTGTGTTTAAGAGGAAAAGGGGGGATTCATTATATACCAGTATCATTGAAATTTTTCATACGACAATTGAATAATTTTTAAAAAAGAAGATTTGTTATGTTATGGTTTGTCTAGATCATACCAAGACTCAACCACAAAACAGATATCTAAGAAACATCCTCAACGTTATGGTGGCCTTAGGTTATCTCAAACAAAGAACTGTGAGCCAGAATGAAGCAAACTCCCATCGAGACATAGATTTTCAAAAGCGTAAATGGGGTTGAATAGGCCACACGCTTCGAAAGCCCGTATCCAACATCACAAGGCAAGCCTTGGAGTGGATCCCAAGGAAATAGAAAGATCGGTCGTCCAAAGCAGACTTGGCGGAGAAACACCGATGCAGAGATAAAAGCTGCCGGTACAACATGGGCCGAGCTGAAGAGGACATGTGGAGGGCAGTTGCTGCGGCTCTATGTTCCACATGAAATCAAGAGGCTTAAATAGAGCTAATTGTCTAGATCATAGGTACTTTGCACGTCTTCGCTTTTGGTAGCTGATCAGTACAAACGTAAATGATTACATTTATTATGTGTAAAGTAGAAAAATACGATTAGCAGCAATAAACCAACAAAAATAACAACATTAACATCAGTAGACACAAACAAAAAAATACAAGATAACAAACAGTTCGCATGCTTGGCATTCTGCTGCGTATTCAGCGTCCAGGGCATTGACCTAAAAATCTTAAATAACATTACGTCAACATAATAATTATAGCGTCTTGTCTAACCCTGTTGACCTTTTTCCTGGCGGTATAACAACAAATTTGGAATCGACTGGAAACGGTGAGGCAACCAGAGTGAATCAGGCACAAGTCGCCAATATAGTTTTTGCCTGGGGCGGCGCCCTCTAAACATTTCAAAACACTATAATTTTATGACCTTTTTCATTTTCAAAATAGTTTGAATATCTCTAGTTCTAGAAAATTTTAAACAAATTTAAAAAAATTCTCTCTCTCTCTCTCTCCCCCTCTCTCTAACAAAAACACTAACAAACATACACATTCAATTAAATGGAGTTAACAGTGTCCATCAAGACGTGCAGTATTTTTTTAAATTTGTTTAAAATTTAAAGAGAGAGAGAGAGAGAGAGAGAGAGAGAGAGAGAGAGAGAGAGAGAGAGAGAGAGAGAGAGAGAGAGAGAGAGAGAGAGAGAGAGAGAGAGAGAGAGAGAGAGAAGAGACATTCCGAAAAAAAAATCGTGCGCAGCTCGATGGGAAGATGTTCAATGATTTACCTTCCTTTTACCATGTTGAAAATGTTGACTACTTCGATGACGTTGTTATATTTGGAAGCCGTTAGAAACACTTAGATCTCGGCCTTTTTATGAGATACATTCATTCTTAGCCATTTATAATTCCTCACAATTATTTTGTTAACTATTATTTTGTGCGGCAAGAGAGACTAGAATTTGACGAAGCGTTTTGCTAAAATCTTCCTTTGTTTGCAAATGGAGTACTTGTTCTTACATTCTAGATAAAAAAAAACCTATTTATTTAATACACTTGTGATTCTGGCAGCATTCAACTTGTTAGGATATAAGAATATCTTTGGAGGGTAATTGAATCCAGTACACAATCGCCCCTCTTCATTCTCTTAAACCCATTAAAGGGCTTGCGAAAACGGGTTCATAGCAAAACTAAGTCGATGGGTGAGGGAAACTACACCGGCGTGCAATTTTATTCTAAACCTACGGAAGTAATGAGCGATCATGTCAAAGCGGCGTGATCCTTTCTAGTCGTGTCAATCACAAACAAAATTGGTCATCTTCGCACGAAATACAAATTTCCAAACATTTTGGTCATATTTTTCGAGGACGACATCTATATGGGCAGAAAAAACGCGTGGCCAAGATGGCTGGTTCTAATGAGAAGTAGATCGCCACCTATAAGGTTACCTCCAGTCACAGCCTTGATGACTTAATAAAAACGAGATACAGTGCACTTGGCACCAGCTGGCTATAATTATGATTGTAGTGAATATTGTTTGAGCACTCGTTTAAAAGTATTACGAAATAATTTTTGATCTTTTTACACTAAGTAAGTGTATAATTTATTAATACGAAATAATCTTTACGCCATTGTAATTAGTATAGCAAATAGTTTTGTTTCTATAAATAACATTTGCACATGTAATCACTCTTAACGTGACTATCTGTTCTTCATTTCCGTAAAATCTGAAACTCTGTTCTTCAATTTTAAAACGTAATTGGCAGTTTGCACTGTCAAGTTATATAGTGTATTTGATTCACAGTGTCTTTTTTTTTATAAACAAAGACTGCCGGCCTGATAATTATATCTTTAAAACATTCTGATTTAGATTTCACCCTGCTACAGTAATCTTTTTAAGGACAGAAAATATTTCTTTTTATTATCCCTTTTTCTGTTTTTGTTTTGTGAATTGATCTATATACCTTTTAAATTATCAAACGATAATGTGACCCCTTCATAAAAAAATTAAAAATTGCATCATGAATTCAGATGGATTCGATACACATAGAGACCATCTGTCGGGCGCAAATGATAATGTTAAGAGATTAGTCGTATTAGCGCCGATTATAACTTTCATAAGCTTTCTATAGAGCTTACATGTGTCGCACCTATAATGTTAACACCTCAGCGCTTAAGCATGACACTAGAGGTGGTATTATGTATGCACATTATTATTCAGTTTAGCTGGATCGAACGGGTATTTTTATCTTTGGATTTACTTTACAGTTAGTGTTTTTACTACAGATGTCGTATGAAAGCTCTTCATGAGCTATATAGTAACACTGCCTGATCTTTAAATGCAACTTTTTAAAAGCAGCTCATTGTGTTATAGTCATGATACTTACCAACGTACAGGTTAGCTCTGTTGCTAGAGTATCTCATCAACTAACCTCTAGTTTGGACCATCAACCAAAATATATGCGGTATTTTTCTGCACTATGCTTGGATCTGGAATATCAAAGCTCTGTCAATGTTTTTTTATATTCCTGTTACTACGACTGCATGAATACTTTTAAATCGTAGTATGTTTTTATGATATACAAAATATAAAAAACGCACCCTAATTTTTTGCATTTTAAATTTTAAAAAGGCTTTTGTATTGTTGGGCAATCAAACCACACGTGGATTTTCTGATTATCTGTGTTCCGCACACATACAAATTCACATCATGTATTTCTTATTATAAAATCCCCACTTTATAGAAACATTCATTTGTTTTTTTTCGGCGCCAATGACTCCCTGCTCATGTCATCATCTATTACTATTGAAATTGAAATTGCTCGTGGAAAACAACCAGAACACATATTTACTATCATTTTCGCATTGATCCCATTATTTGAACGTACATTAACTCTGCCTCTCTGGTATGAAAGAGTAGTTTTATATTTTATCTTTTGTCAGTGCATTAGAAATCATCTTTCCAGTATGTTCTACAGACGGTGTCAAGGAAATTTCTTTACAAACCTGAAATTTCAACGCATTCACACAGATTGTCTTCACTTTCTTCTATATTTACTATTTTGTTACTTTTCTATATTTTCCGATTTAAAAAAGAGTTTGCAAGAAAATTAATCGGCTTATAAACTGTGAAACATGAGATTCAAATGGCTGTTCTCTCAAGAAATTTTTTTTTGGTTCCAAAGTTATAGATGGCATTGGACAAGACCTTTCAAGGTCTATCCGCGTTTTGATTACACCCGGTGTAGTCTCCTGACTCATCGATATCGCCGTTAAATGTATTCGATTTCCCATATCAATGGGGTTAATGTCACAAATAAACGCCTTGTGTTTTACGATTCTGAAAATGATATTTAAAAGTCCACTAATGTTAACGAGCTGGCCAACTTTACAAACTTACAAATCCAAAACATAACTAAAGCAAGACAAAGGTTGTATTTCTTACGAAAATTAAAATCGTTCAAGGTTCAAGGCCCTTTTATAAGG
This sequence comes from Elysia chlorotica, assembly GCA_003991915.1. Classification (NCBI taxonomy): domain Eukaryota; kingdom Metazoa; phylum Mollusca; class Gastropoda; family Plakobranchidae; genus Elysia; species Elysia chlorotica. The sequence goes on from RQTK01001084.1 coordinate 23,238, forward strand.
CAATAATCGAGAGCGTTCTATCGCAGTCAATCACTGTTTGGTTTGACCGCGCCCCAATAGCTGAGATTGAAAAAATAAACTCAATTATACGTAACAGTGAAAGGCTAACAGGTGTAGACCTTCCTACACTTGAAACTATTTACATGTCTCGCATGGAAAGAAAAATAGCTAAAATACGAGATGATAATTTCCACCCTGCTAGCCGTTACTTTGATCTTCTGCCCCATGGGAGAAGAATGCGAGCCTTTATGGGGTGTGGCCGCTTCGTTAAGAGCTTTTAACCACAAGCAGTCAAACATTTTAATGGCACAAGAGAGCTTAAAATTTTATAAGGTTATTAGAAGGTGTACATTTACATTCTATGCCTTTGTTAATCATTTAACGTTGTATGTTTAGAGTAATTTAAAAGCGAACTTAATTAATACATTTATATTGCATTTTACCATCATTATTACTTAATCACATTATTGAAACTTTTTATGTAATGCGCAATCACTTGTCCAGATTGATAAGGAATGTATGCTAAGTTCTTATTTTTTTTTTTAATTAATGTGTACTACTTATATACAACTATGTTTAAGTTAAACTTTTGCTAATTGTGTTGCTGCATGTATATTTGTATAACTGTTTATATGTAGTCATCTTGCAAAGCCTGTGCTTGACAAAATAATTTCCTATATGTATGTAATTGAAATTGAAATTGCTCGTGGAAAACAACCAGAACACATATTTACTATCATTTTTGCATTGATCCCATTATTTGAACGTACATTAACTCTTCCTCTCTGGTATGAAAGAGTAGTTTTATATTTTATCTTTTGTCAGTGCATTAGAAAACATCTTTCCAGTATGTTCTACAGTGTCAAGGAAATTTCTTTACAAACCTGAAATTTCAACGCTTTCACACAGATTGTCTTCACTTTTTTCTGTATTTACTATTTTGTTACTTTTCTATATTTTCCGATTTTAAAAAAAAGTTTGCAAGAAAATCAATCGGCTTATAAACTGTGACACATGAGATTCAAATGGCTGTTCTCTCAAGAAATATTTTTTTTTGGTTCCAAGGTTATAGATGGCATTGGACAAGACCTTTCAAGGTCTATCCGCGTTTTGATTACACCCGGTGTAGTCTCCTGACTCATCGATATCGCCGTTAAATGTATTCGATTTCCCATATCAATGGGGTTAATGTCACAAATAAACGCCTTGTGTTTTACGATTCTGAAAGTGATATTTAAAAGTCCACTAATGTTAACGAGCTGGCCAACTTGTTTTTTCTTTCACTTAAGTAATGTGTGTATTTAACAAACCTTTGCCACCGGAATGTACATGCCGGCCTAGATTTGCGAATGAGGTTAAAATGTAGGATTTGCTTCTTTTCTACTAGTACAAGTCGATAATGCATGATGTTCTATAACTTCTCATAGGTTTGGCCCCTCTGTGTACAGAGATACCAAATTGAACATTTACCAAATATCTAAACTCCATCAAACCTGCGCCGGTCTTGCCAAGTGTATACGACTGAAAAAGATTCGTAAACAAATTAGTTATAAAGGCACATAGGCGTCAAACGCCCACCAATGCAGCTCAAAACACAAGGCAGAACATTGAATATCTTTGTTGATCAAACGCTTTGAATACAAGACACACGTTTTTTTTTTAATTTGATGTCACATTTAGCCATTTTAACAAGAATAAATTATTTATCAGAGTAGAATTTTCTAATATAATTATTTTTATACAAATAGGTCTATGTATATTAAAGGAAACGAAATATAAATATTCGTTGGAAATATGATTTTTTTTTTTCAGGTCCCACAGAAAGGGTAGTATTAAACATTGTTGACATTTAAATTTACTACACTTTAACCTGATGTGGTTTCTTTTGCATAGATTGGATAGAGGGTTATTACATTTTGGCGGTGTGTGAGTATATGATCGAATGTGTAGGGTTTGAACACCAACCTTTTAGGGGAGTCAAGGCAGATTCCACAAACTAACCCTCAAGCAATGAATCATAGCCTTGATTGAATGAACAAAACCTGACTAACAATGTTTTTGCTGATAATTATATTCACTAAAGGATAACCCAGACTGTGAGTAAATCATTTCAATTATGCACATGACGATGATTAATGAAAAAATTACAGAGAAATTTTAACACATTCCTTTATCGGTCGAAAATAAAATACATGTATTCTCCATCCTTTTTCCAAGTAACATAAAAAACGCCATTGTATTACAGATTTTATAAAACAAAACGAATTAATTAATTTCATAGTTTAACATACAATTCAACAAAATGTGCGATGCATTAGTTTAATGTCATAGATTCACCTTTAAGTTATGCACTTTCCATTTTTTATTCGAGCCGAAAACTGAGAACAAAAATTATAGCCATCCGACATTTAAATACAGCAATTAGACGGAAGTCTAAAAATGCAGATTGCAGACATAAATGAATTTGGCATAACAGTGATGCAGAGCGTAGCAGAGGTCTACACATATTGGGGGAAGAAAGACAATAACTTGCTAAGTGTCTAGGAAATGTAGTTAGAAACACAGAGTCTCTGGTCCTGCAGTGGATCCCAGCCCACTGCAGGATAGAGGGAAATGAACGGGCTGACAGATTGGCAAAGGAAGGATCAGTACTGGAACAGATTGAAAGTACACGGGATCAGAATTTGAAGAGAGTGTTGGAGAACGAGAAGAATAAGAAGGGGTTGTTTTTACGTTCAACAAATTCATACGCGGGGCCGCCGGGGCTCTGCCCGGGTTATAAAATAACAATCTAGGCCCATCGAAAATGATACATTCCAGTTTATACTCTAGATTTACATCGACTTTTATAGAAATAGATATAAATGGATAGAAGCTAATTCAAGAACCGTGGAATTTCCCACAACTTTGTAATGCGAGATAATATTAGAATATTGATTTAAATTTGCAAGACATCAAAAGATACCTGTATCACAATAAGACTAACAAATTTCAAACAAAAGACTACAAAACCTGTCAAAGAGGGGATAAATTAAGGGAAAAGTAGTATCTCTGTGAGATACTTTACTATTCAGTTTTAATAAGAGTAAAACAGTAAAGGTTATAATTTTTGTAGCTTCGAGATTTATTTCCTTTGCGAAAAATGGCGTCTTATCGTTTCTTAACCATTTTTTAAATTGGGCCCTGGGTTTCAGAACAGTGCAATTCAGATTTTCAGTTCTTAAATTATAAGTAGTCTTCTAAGCGTTGTCTATCTCACAGTCACCAACTAGTAAATATAATGAGCTCGTACTAAACCTCTCTCTTGAGGATGCGTTTGCCTAAATTTTCTTTGTTTTTATCAATGTCGACGTCGCAAGTGAAATAGTAGAAAACTAATTAATACATAACGGGAGCAAAGCATTAATAATACTCCAAAGTAGCTGCTTCTTGCCTTCAGAATAAACGCTCGCATGTTGTGTCTTTTAGTTGCATAATTGTTTTGTTATAGAAAGAAAACAGACAACAATGAAATCAATATGGTAGGTCTAACGTGATCAGCAAGCTTACACGTTTCAGTTACAATAAAGGCAATTTAAAATTTAACTTAGACGAATTAGAAATAGAATTAACCATAAAAAGGGGTTACCTCGGTGATTGAATTTGAGAAGATTTATTTAAATCGTATATCCATACCTAATTATTCACTTTAAACTTAGCTTAAGAGATTTCCTGTTTGTTTTTTCCCTTAGTTAAATGTCTGTTGGCAGAATTAATTCAACAATTGAGGAATACATTGTTCAAAAAGATGTAAAAAAAAAAGCGCTATTCATAAGCTAGCACGACGAACAGTGCTTTTTTTAGTTTTTGGTTTTCTAAATGTGTTTTTAATATGTCGTAATGTGGAGTTGTGATAGGATGCATTTTGGGTATTCACCTTCATGTTCATTTATCATGCATAAGTGTCTTTACGATAGTGGTATTGTTTCGAATGCAGGAAAACGTATTTTGTATCTGTCTATTCAGATAAACAAACAAAAGCCGCCGATTCCCCACTTCAAGGGTTGTGGTCCCTCCACTGTAATATCATAAATAAATTATATTGTCCGTAACTGTTCAAATTGTACTCGGTGCACCTCCTCTCTCTCTCTCACTCTCTCTCTCTCTCTCTCTCTCTCTCTCTTTCTCACTGTCTCTCTTTGTCTCTCTTTGTCTCTCTTTCTCTATTATCGCTCTTTGTCTCCCTCTGTGTCTTTCTGCCTCTCTTTCTTTGTTATCTCTCTTTGACTCCCTCTGTCTCTTTCTGTCTCTATATGTCTCTCTCTGTCCCTCTCTGTATTCTTCTCTCTCGATTGATCTATTTATTTTTCTATCTGTCAAACTATCACTCTGTCTGTCAGACTGTGTCTGTCTGTTTGTCTGTCTGTATGTCTGTCTCATTATTCTTCTTTCTTTCTATAGCTCTCTACTTCTCTTTCTCTTATCACTTTTTCTGAGTTAGAAGCCAAGTCTTGAACTTGGAACGACCCATATGGAGGAAAATCCTTGGGAATCAAGGCATCGTCACGTAGTGTTTGCACACATGTGGGATCAACAGTCTCTCTCTCACTCTCCCTCTCTCTCTCTCTCTCTCCCTACATCTTT